>CAJQZM010023139.1:0-15382 GCA_907164665.1 Colias nastes | reverse complement strand
AAAGCCAACCATGTTAACATTACTCACCATTTCCACTCCTGATTCTCTTTAATGGTCAATGTGAACACGCCTTCAAAAATAAGTAACAGTATAGGCGACGCCAAATACCAATACTCCATATTGTCTTTGAAAACTGTCACTTGCCATATCGCGACGATCCCATGGCACGCGAACACCAGACGGGTGATCACCGCCTTTATTGTGGCCAGAACTTTGCCAACGTTCGCCATTTTGATTAATTATCTGTCATGACCTTTCTTTGGCTGTATTGATGCGCCCTTCGCCTTAGTCTATTGGCTGTATGATGTCATGACCCTTGCCTTGTTTTTTTTTTTTAATTTTGGCGGTTCATTGATGTATCTGTACCTAGCCAAAATTCCGATGATTTTTTAATGTTTCCTAGGATTATAAAAGTTACGTTTAATTTTTTTTTAATATTATTACGCGTTACGAGTTACGACGTATGTATTTTCAATACGAAATTGTTGTAGTACTATGAAATTACTCTAACTTTAAAGTTTTCATAGATTTGATAGCTTAATTGAAATATTTTTAGGATGTTTTAGATTTAGGAGATATTTAATTAAATATTTTTAAAATAATATCTCAATAGGAGCACATTAATCTATTTCTTATTATCGTTTATTAGTTAGTTTCTGTTAGGCTACGTTATATTAGTTAAGTCGCAAATAATTTTCTAATAAGTACAACTTAGTTTTCTAAGCTTTTCGCGAAAAAAAAAAAGCGGTTGCGCAACAAGAAAATATTCTTTGTTGAAATAACATTTGATGTTTGTGTAATATATAGCATATCATGGCACTATTGGTTGTATTAAATAATTATTTTACTTTTATTTAAGCACACATTGTAAAATTAAATATTTTAGATTAAATTGTAGATACAAATAACATAATTATGGAGATAATAAACTCAGCAGCATTTTCATTTATTACAATTTACAAATTAGTGTAAACAACAACTAAAATAATTAATGAATAGATTTAAAAAAATGCGAAGTTCTCAATACTTTTGTAATTACAAATTGTTTTAAATTGTATTTAATTATAAATAAGTAATTTAATTATGTTTATAAAAATTAATCCGATATCACACAATTATAATTAAGTAGATGTTTTTATTTAAGTTCCAATTCAAAACATAAATAAAAATATTATATTATCTGTTTTCTTTTTTAAAAACAATCTGGCCAACTATAAAGATAAAAAAAGTTATAAAAAAAAATAATCACATTATTAAAAAAAAAGTAATTTTCCCGCACTTTTGAATGTTACACGGATTAACGAAATCACAGACTGGACGCGGTGTCGCGGGACTTTGCAAATATAAATATATACGTAGTTATCTATGTGCGTTTATTTGCATAGTGTATGATGTACATTGCTGCTTTTGGGATGACCGACTTCAAAAAAGAGAATATTACACATACATAATTTGTTTATTGTTAGACAAAGCGGACAAAGCCTAGGATGTAGAGCTAGTAGTTTGTGATTTTATCTAGCTTTTGCCTTCAACTTTTTCCTATACACGTAGGTAACAGTTCAACAGCAACAGCTTTACCTACGTGTAAGCTGTTCAACAGTTTTACCTACGTGTATAGGAAATTACATTAGAATACGAATAAGAAAAAGTTACAGGTATTAAAACAGCTGCTGTTGTAATTCAGACTATACCTGATCTATGCATTCGTTTCGTTTGTGTTTTATTTTTAGTATTAAAGCATTTACAGCTCTAAATTGGAATTAAAGTAGCTTAATAAATAATTGAATATGTAATATGCATGTTTACGAAAATACCTATAAATACCTAAAAATGTTATGCAACATTTTTTTCAAATATAATCGAAATTTATGAACTTTTTATGAATATTCTATTACTACAATAATGCAAGCTGGAGTTATAAGCACTTCTTATTAATAAAACGTCGAAAGCTGTTCGTACTATGTATCCTAAATAATATTTATTTAAGAAACCAGCAATGTACATTAAAAAGCAAAAATCTCCGTCAATTATGTCATTTTGCGCGCGCACCCCTAACAGCCAATAAGAATTAATGGCGGAAAGGGCTCGGGTCGCAACCTTAGTATACAACACTAGCTAAAAAATAAACTTTATTTTCAAAGAAATATGGCTTAAATTCGCATAATGATATACTTATATACGTATTTCTAAAAAGGTGATGAACCAGTAAAACAAAACTTGAAAGGTGTTAACGACTCTATTGTAATTGTAATAAAGGTTATAATACTGTTTGTTTTGGTTTTGTCTTGGAATTCAGTGACAATTTGATTGTATGGAATGGTTTTTAGAACGTCGTTCTTATTGTGATGGAATAAGGTTGAAATTCATTTGTTTGTGAATCAGGAATGATTTGGGAAACGTAGAATGAGTCATCTTTTTAGGTACTTAGTAGCGGGAATACGTTTTTTCTATGCAAACAAAATAAATTACTCATCATTTTATGTGATTATACTTCAATAATAATCATAATTTTAAGACTAGTAATTGTGCCCTACGGTTTTACCCACATTGCTCCGCTCCTGTTGGCCTTAGCGAGATGATATAATTATAGCCTATAGTCTTCCTCGAAGAATGGGCTATCTAACACCAAAAGAATTTTTCAAATCGGACCAGTAGTTCCCGAGATTATAACGCGTTCAAACAAACAAACAAACTTCAGCATTATAATATTAGTTAGTATAGATATATTATTATTCATGTAAAATGATAAAACACATATTTTTGTGAGATTTATTTATTGTCAGTCACTGTTCATAAAGCAGATAAATCTGTATGATAAATTCCATCAAAGTGGGCGCAAAAATTTTAACTTTGAAAATGAAATATTTTAGAATTTTATGGAGGGGTTTTATAAATCATACCTAACTATGTAGTACCTATGCTTTCTTTTTGAATATTAAATGTTTTGCCATAAAATTTTTATTACAATAGGTAAGTACATAAAAATATTATTATTAAATATTATTAGAAGTAAAATGTTATTTTCCTATTTCTATTCGTCGCAAAGACAATAAAATCGAGCTATAACCACAGAATAATATTTTATTAACTTGCTATGATTACAAAGGCAAATACACAGTCGAAAAATTACAAGAATTAAATTGATAGTTTAAAAATGTTAAATAATTAAAAATTCGATTTATCGCTAGCTTATTTGCTTATCTAAAAAGAAGAAATAAATGCGTTTTTAAATTGAAGATTTTGTAACGATATACAGCGATGTATAGGCAGACAATTTTTACTTTATTAAGTAAGTTTTTAGTTAACATAATTTCGTTTTTAAACCTTAATACATAAAAAATACGTAGGTATCGCGTTGTTTATATCCGCGTTGTTGTCCAAAAATAGGTATACTGAACCGATTTATTACCAAATCAGCACACAGTGTGTAGTTTATATCCAACTTGAAAGATAGTACTATAGTTCATATTTATATTATGATAATAACATCATAGTGCACAGTAGATTATTTTAAATCAATATACGATACACAACTAATGTTTCGTTAATTAAATTTCATTAAAATACTTCTCGGTTTTCAGTGCTACAAACACATATATTCGCTACAAAGAACTTACACCAAGTAGACATTCTAGAGCCTAAAAAACCTTTACCAGCTGAATATGAATCAAATAAGATGCATGTCAAAATTCCTATTATCCTAACCAATGACAAGAAAAGAAAAATATCTTTACGGCTTGACGATGATAATATAAATAAATATAACCAAGCTAGAAGGCATATAAGTAATGATAAAATATTGGCAGATAGCAATAAAATACGCGAAGATGACCATGAACAAGACACTACATTGAAACTCACTGAAAATAATGCTAGGAGACTTATAAATAACTATTTAAAGTTACAACATGATACACTAGCTAGACGAAATAATGACCATGATATTAATATAGACATGAGAGAATTAAATGCTAGAAGGTATTTAGAACATTCTGATCATGCTAATTTAGAAGCGAATGGAGGACCGAGTTTTCTCTATAATATTAGAAGATATGCTAATAATAATGAAGAAAGAAATCATAACTTCAGACGAGACAATATAGATAATCAAGATTTAAACGACCATAGAGAAAATTTGGTACATAACACAGATGGTAGAAGACAAGGCTTAATTCTACTATCTCTGGATGAAGACCATAATAATAAACGAAATGAGAATATACAACAAAACTTTGATGTTGATGATAATGAATTTAAAAACCATAATGGTAGACGACTACTAGGATATATTCCAAATAAAGAAAAGTATCGACCTAACGTAATTTTGTTATCACTCGACAACCCAGATTTAAAAGGATTAAATGCTATTCTTAATAATAACTACATGGTAAATAGAAGGAATTTTCAACGAGTGAAAAGCCAAGGCCATAGTTATTTAGAAGCAATACAGGAAAACAATTTATTAAATCATTTAAAAAAGATTCGACGTGGCAAAGCGAGGCGTGATGATAAGAATGACGAAGAGGAATTACGCTATGATTTGGAAGATGACAGATTGATTTGGAATATTGAATGATTTTATTAAATATGTATTTAATATGTGTTTTATTTTACCCAACGACATTAATTTGTGATATCGATTTTATGTATGTAGGTATGTTTATATTATGTATGTATTATGTGTACATATATTTCTGTGGAGGAAGGAAGGTGCAATTCCTCCATCGAAAAAGGGAGGATCCTCGACCAGTCTACTCGACTGGCCGGCCGTTAAGGCCCCAATGGATGATGTCGGAAAGTTGTATAATAAATTGCTCTGTAGCGAAAACATTTCGCTTGCGCGATTCAGAGCGAGGTGTCGCGTACATTTCTTTGCCAAGTCCTACAGCCTAAACCACTGGATGGATTTTGTAGTGTTGTTTTACATGTAGAATAATTTACTTTCGACGTTAGGCTGAAAAGTTATGAGCTGCTATGTTTGGCAAAAAATACTTCAGTCCAAGGGAGAAATTCAAATCTATTTCGAGGATTTACTGATGGCTTTTGCCAAACCTAGGATAATCCAGTCCATCCGCGAAGAGAAAATGTATATGGCTTTGACCATAACAAAATAATGTTAGGTTCTTTCTATTGTGTTACTAGGTATGCCGCGCGGTTTCACATGCGGGCAAAATCAAGTACCTATATATTTATATAGCTTGTGTTATTCTGATGTATGTGTGTTAGTGTAATGTCATTCAAATCCGTCCAGTAGTTTTTTCTCGAAATAGTACACAACATACATCCACCCTCACAAACTTTAGCATTTATAATTTTATTATGATAATAGATGAAAAATTTTAAAAACTTTCCTTTATAAATTTATAAAGAATAGAAAAAATTCGATCACTCAGCGGGACTCGAACCCGCATCCATTCGCGCCATTCCGGGGCGGATGCCTGACCAACTCAGCCACTCGTGACCCGACAGAGCGATCGAATTTATTCTATTCTTTCAGTTTTATGTGTCTAAGGGACACACCGCGAATTTTTTCTATTCTTTATAAATTTATATTTATAAAGTATTTGAATGCCATAAAACCAAATTCAACAACTTTCCTTTATTTTTGTTTTTATCGGTTCTAGCACTGAAGGAAATACAAGGGGTTTTAAACACAGTAAAAAAACATTATATTTCATATTTTTTATTAACAATTATAAAAAAGAGTCTAACTACATATACATTGGTTTCTACAAATATTACATTACATATGTATTGCATGTACTTTTACCATTCAACTTACGAACAACATTTTGGTTCAAATTCTGTAGTTTGTAAGATCGAATTTCGCTCATAATAGTTTTATGAATTACAATAATAATGAGATTACTTCTATATTCTAGTAAATTCATAAAAAGTTCTAGAAAAAGGCATTTTCTACCAACTTTAAATTATTCTTAATTCATTGACGTAAAAATAACAACTACACTCACAATCGTGCTCAAAAATAGTCCAAAGCAAAACTCTGCCTACGTTTATAAGGCAGAGTTTTGTGATGAGCGATACAATACTTTGAACATTACTACCACGAAATAAGGTGTTTATTTTTATGAATTTAATTTTTATGATATTTTTGAGTCTTGTAATTATAGTAAGTGACATTATTTAAAAAAAAAGTGTGCGTGCAATAGTGTACACACGTAAGAAGTGATACTTCTTTATGACCTTATTTTTCAAAAAATAATTTACTATAAGCAACTTTACAGAAATACGTCGAATCATGCGTGGTAGGGATAAGAAAAAGATGGCGCGTAACGGAAAAATGTCACGCGTAACGAAAAAATGTTACACTAAATTCTTTTCCAACCCCGATAAAGAAGTTTCACTTCAATAACATTACATTTTTATCAATTTTTGAAGTGAAACTTCTTTAGACGCTTTGAGAGTAAAATTACAAGCCCGCGTCATGGCAATACCGTCACGTCATGGAGTAAGGCGAAGATTTTGTTATCTTAGAATTTTTTGCCAAAGAAGTTTCACTTCTGACACGTGTGCTCGGCATATATACGCTCTTTTTTAATAATTTTAATATACAGGGAAGTCATGATCTATATATTTAGACCAGGCATGCAGGCCACCAGTCAAATCCTTGATTTTGTTTTTATGTTTGTCTTCGATAATATCGAGAACTCGCTTCGCCGCGACTTGAGAGTCGTTGCCTCTTCTACAAATGAATGTAACTGTAAAAAAATTGTTGTTACATTATCTATATACTAATAATAATATTATAAAGAGGAAAGGTTTGTAATTATGTATGTATGTATGTATGGTTTTCACGCATAAACTACTGAACCGATCACAATGAAATTTAGCACACATATAGAGGGTAACTTGGATTAACACATAGGATAGGTTTTATCCCGGAAATCCCACGGGAATGGGTTTTCCTTTGAAAACGCGGGCGAAGCCGCAGGCGGAAATCTAGTTTATTATATTATCCTGACTAACATTAAGATGATATTTGGCACAGAGATATTATGAGATCCGAGAAAGGACATAGATAATTTTTATCCCGGAAATCCCACGGAAGAAATCTACGCGGGTCTTCTTATACAACGCGGGCGAAGCTGCGGGCGGAAAGCTAGTTATCTTTAAAAATACATTAACAGTTTGTCATCGAATGTACAGCTACAGACATAGGTAAAGGCAGAAACATAGATATAGCAATAGATATATTATACAGATAAATAGATATATATCGATATAGATACGTATACAGATATAGGTAAAGGTATAAACATAAATACTTATGTATATAGATATAAACATAGATACATAAATAAATATACGTACATTGTTTATACGTAGATACGGGCATCGATATAGATAATATATATACAGGTATAAATATAGAGATGGATACCGATATAGATACAGATACAGCTAAAGGTAGAAATATAAATTACCATGACTAGTGCATTTCCTGATTTCCTCCAACAGAGCGTTTAAATTATCCTTATACAGATTATCTATGGGATAGTTAACAGCGCCATCTATACAACACATGTTGAACTCCGGTTCGCTTCTAACATCCACCAATAGATGGCGTTTATCTAAATTATCACTATCTGTCATTTTTGCCGCCAATTCTGTGGCGGATATTCGATTTTCTGGCGGCAAAATGTCTAGATGGAGATCCTGAAATAAAAAGAACATTCATTTGAATCCACAAGACAGAACATACATAAAGGAGAGTATGTGCCGAGCACACGTGTCAGAAGTGAAACTTCTTTGGCGAGATTCAAAGATACCATAAATTAAAATAAATAAATAAATAAATAAATACCAAAATCGTCGCCTTTCTCCATGACTCTCAATGCGCCTAAAGAAGTTTCACTTCAAAATACTATTTAAGTGTGTTTTTTGTTGTTTTTTATACTATAATAATAATTACTTTTAATATCATTGGATATATCGATATACGTAATATTATCCGACTAATATTATAAATACGAAAGTTTGTAATTGGATGCATAGATGGATGGACGGATGTTTATTATTATTTCACGTAAAAACTACTGAACCGATTACAATGAAATTTAGTATGTAGGTAGCTGAAGACCCAGAACTATACGGTTTTTTCATTGAAAACGCAGGCGAAGCCGCGGCCAGAGTTCTAGTATATTATAATAATAAGATTTTATTCTCCTTACAAATGGATCTACTTTATCCGAATACTAGCTTACCGCCCGCGGCTTCGCCCGCTTTGTCTCAAACCTAATAAATTATACACTAATACCTTCCTATTGAATCACTCTATGTATTAAATAAACCGTATCAAAATCCGTTGCGTAGTTTTAAAGATTTAAGCATACAAAGGGACATAGGGACAGAAAAAGCGACTTTGTTTTATACTATGTAGTGATTACAGTAAATAAATAAAAATAATACAACCATCTTACCTTGTCATTCGCTTGTGCGCTACAAAACATTTCGTAATCAACTAATTTTGTGATCGTCGGATTTTCTGAACATGACGGACATTGGATATTTCGAGCACGAAGTTTCACTGAAATTTTAAATTACTAATCTATACTATACTAGCTTTCCGCCTGCGGCCTCGCCCGCTATTTCAAAGAAAAACCCGCATAGTTCCCGTTCCCGTGGGATTTCCGGGATAAAACCTAGTGAAGATGCAGCTTTCTAATGGTGAAACAATTTTTGAAATCGGTCCAGTAGTTTATGCGTGAAAACCATACATACATAATTACAAACCTTTCCTCTTTATAATATTAGTATAGATATAGATACAGGGTGTCTCACTTTCGGTATACTAAGCTCAAAGGAGGTTATAGTTTTGCATACGCTGAGTACGTAAAAAATACTTATAAAATTCCAGACGCATTTTTTTCGGATAGATGAATTCTTAAAACTCTATGTATACACCCATAACAAGCAACCCGCCCAACTTTGCCACCAGCACGTGAGATATCGTTTAAAGATTATGTTTTCATAGACAAAATGCTCACATTAGAGAAGCGGTATATGCCGGCTGCGCGAAGCTAGAGAAGAAAACATGGATTTTAAGGAAAAATTTAGCAAAAAATTTTTGACATAATTTTGTTGTTTAAGTATTTTTTACGTGATCAGTGTATGCAAAACTACAAGTCCCTTCGCGCTTAATATACCAATAGTGGAACACCCTGTATATATTTATTATATATTATTAATATTATAAAGTTGAAGAGTTTGTTTGTTTGTTTGTTTGAACGCGGTAAACTCAGGAACTACTGGTCCGACTTGAAAAATTATTTTGGTGTTAGATAGCCCTTTTATCGAGGAAGGTATCACGCTAGGACCAACAGGAGCGGAGCAATGCGGGTGAAACAGCGGGGCACAGCTAGTAAAATAATACTGAAATTCAATAGTAAGGCTTTATTGTATAATTTATTAGCTTTTAGACAAAGCGGGCAAAGCCGCGGGCGGAAATCTAGTTGTATTAATAGAAGAAGAGATAAAGAGTAGAGATAGAGAAGATAGATAGAGATTATTATATACTTACCAGTCCTAAAGCTCATATCTTCACCATCGAAAATCAACATTCTTTCAACCAATAATTTGTCTCGAGTATGACCTACTAGAAGTTTGATTGCTTCTAATGCTTGTAATGCACCTGAAATTGTTTATTTATTTATATTTAGCTATATATTAAAAAAAAGAGTAGGCATCTATTGTACCAAAGGTTGTCTGGAAGAAATCACTCTAAGCGATAAGACCGCTAATTGTACTTAGCTATCTTTAAGTGTTTGTATTTTTTATCTTTAAGTGCAATAAAGTATTTATAAATATAGTTACATATAAATAAATAAAAAGAGCGTGTGACGGTATTGCCATGACGCGACCTTGAAATTTTACTCTCAACGCGCCTAAAGAAATTTCACTTCTTAAATTGTTTTACAATTTCAATACAGCCTTTAGTTAACACACATAGAAAATAATACAGAAAAGATAGAAAAAGAGAGAAATATTTATCATGTTAGGCGGACTTATCGCTAAACAATCTCTGCCAGGCAACTTTAATGTTTAAAGTCTGTTGTATCGCTTATTCGAAAAGTCCGCCTATACAGGCGTAGGCAGAGTTTTGCTGGGGACAATTTTTTTGTGATTGTTGGTTGAAATGTTTATTATACGTCAATGCAGCCAAGAGAAATAAAAATCTATTAAATATTAAGTAATTTCTTGTTTCATTTTACGTATTATACATATTTTGGAAATTAAAGACTTTTTAAAGGCTTTTAAACGCGAATTATTTATTATTAATTAATCCAAGTTGCCTACACTTTAAGGCGTAGTCACGACTCACAAGGAGACGGTAAAATCTATACTAATATTATAAAGCTGAAGAGTTTGTTAGTTTGTTTGTTTGAACGCGCTAATCTCAGGAACTACTTGTTCGATTTGAAAAATTCTTTCGATGTTAGATAGCCCTCATCGAGGAAGGCTATAGGCTATACAGGGTGTAATCGTTAAGTGTGCACAGGCGATTATTCCGTAACTATTGCAGATATCAAAAACCTTAAAACTGATATCGAAAGCCCTTTACCTAATGAGTAAAAAGACAATAATAACTTTTTAAAAATAAAATGGGAAATATCCAAAAATTTTACATCAAACACGCCCATACATTTAGTATAAGATATGACTATCCCCAACATGTAATAGGAAAGGTTTCGGTTCTTTTTTTGGTTTTGTGCTTAAATTATTACGCAAATTTTAATGATAATTCATTTAGAAACTATAAATAGAGCTCGATGTGGAATACAATGGTATTCCAAAACGAGGATGTCACTTCTAACATTTGCTTTGAATACAAAATGTATGGGAAATTAAATGTATGGGAGTGTTTAATGTATTTTTTTTTATATTTCCCGTTTCATTTTTAAAAAGTTATTATTGTCCTTTTACTCATTAGGTAATGTACTTTCGATATCAGTTTAAATTTTTTTGATATCTATTATAGTCACGAAATAATCGCCCGTGCACACTTACCGATTACACCCTGTATATCATCACGCTAAGACCAACAGGAGCGGAGCACTGCGGGTGAAACCGCGGGGCACAGCTAGTATATTATAAGTTATTTAATAAATATAACTTACCTATGGCCCCCGGGACGGGCCCAGCGACGCCATTGGCTGAACAACTACCGACTGCATCCGGGGGCGGGGGGCGGGGGAACACACAACGGTAGCATGGCCCCGACTGGGGTATGGGACAAATATATATAAATACTGAGTTATTTGGTATATATGTTACTTACCTATAACTTCGAGTGGGGTATGAGACAAAGATTAAAATTAAATTATTTTATGGCCCCGACTGGGTTATGGGAAAAACTTGTAAAATTTAGTTTTTTAGTATATATCAGTTACTTGCCCCGAGTGGGGTATGGGACAAACATATTTTTTTTTATTTAATACGCTTTTTGCCCCATTTCGAATAAAGGAGAGTATATTTTGCAGTAATGATAACTATTATATTATTAAATATGGCCCCCGGGACGGGCCCAGCGACGCCATTGGCTGAACAACTGCCGACTGCTTCCGGGGGCGGGGGGCGGGGGAACACACAGCGGTAGCATGGCCCCGACTGGGGTATGGGACAAATATTAAAATACTGAGTTATTTAGTATTTAATACCTATTTATTGCTTAATGGGGTATGGGACAAACTTGTAAAATTTAGTTTTTAGTATTTATAAGTTACTTACGTCCCCGAGTGGGGTATGGGACAAATGTTCACAATTGAGTTATCTATTTACTACATACTATAAATAAATACTACTTATGTATACCCCCCCCCCCCCGACTGGGGACAAACATACACTTTATATTGATTTAATATGTTTTTTACCGGTCTTGATCTAACTTGAAAGATGGGGTAGGTACCACGTGTATCGGGTCGGCTAGTATTATTATACTATTGCCCTTTTTATACAAAGTAGTGAAGTAACAATTTCGTTGGAAAATATAATATTAATATCGGTAGTATTTATCATAATATCACGGTTGCGACTTGCGAGGTGAAAAAAAAGGCAAAAACCTAATAAAAAACACATACATTTTTACATTAAAATGTTAATAAAGATAGGTATATTATACAGTGACAATAATATTTACCTTATCGTCAGGGCCCTTAGCCCTATATCCATAAATGGTTAACTGCCCTTCCATTTTCAATGCGCTTCCTGAAATCAAAGGTATCTGAAACACAATTAAACTATATTTAGGATACGGTTTTACTTGCGAATTGTAATAAAAATTAGCGTATTATGTGATCCAAATTAGAATAGGATCGATTGAGCGCCATTTTGTGACGTCATGAGATGTCAATTCCAACTGTTTTTCATTCTTATATTGTATAATAGTAATTCCAACCACCAATGTTCCTTAATATTATGTGTATACTAGCTTTCCACCCTCGGCATCGTCCGCGCAGTCAAAGAAAAACCCGCATAGTTCCCGTTCCCGTGGGATTTCCGGGATAAAACCTATCCTATTTCCCGGGGTAAAAAGTAGCCTATGTCCTTTCTCGGGTATCAAAATATCTCTATACCAAATTTCATGCAAATTGGTTCAGTAGTTAAGGCGTGATTGAGTAACAGACAGACAGACAGAGTTACTTTCGCATTTATAATTTAGTATGGATTTTAAACTCACAGTCTGTTCTTATATTCAGAACAATTTAAATAGTTTATACAATTTTTTTTTTACTTTTAGTTATCCCTTTATTAAAGCATCTTATTTTCTTTTTTTAAATTATATTTTTTATTTAAAATTCATACTAATTTCTTATACAAATATAATACTAGTTTCTAGTCCTACTAATATTATAAATGCGAAAGTTTGTGAGGATGTGTGTGTGTGTGTGTGTGTGTGTGTGTGTGTGTGTGTGTATTTGTTACTCTTTCACGCAAATACTACTGAACCAATTACAATGAAATTTAGCACACATATAGAGGGTAACTTGGATTAACACATAGGATAGGTTTCATATTGTTTCTTTTTTTTTTGTTTTTGTTTGTGTTGGTGGTGGTAATTTGGTGTGCCTAATAAAGTTTATTTTATTCTTATTCTTATTCTTATTCATCCCGGAAATCCCACGGGAACGGGAACTATGCGGGCTTTTCTTTCAAAACGTGGGCGAAGCCGCGGGCGGAAAGCTAGTTACATATAATTAATATTTATTACCTTAGCAATAACAGCGACATCACTCAACATATATCTTGTAGGCACATTGTCAGTACAATCCAAAATGGCGTCGTATTGTGAAGCTATTTCTAGAGCATTCGACGAGTCCAGTTGCACTTTGTATGGAGTGACTTTTATTCGGGAGTTTATGCTGTAATTATAAGAATAAATAGTTAAATATATGTCAAATTGATTGTTAATTTTGTAAGAATATTTATTAGATGTATGTTTATCAGCCATCTGGTTTCCATAACACAAGCGAAAGCTTAGTATGGGATCAGATCATGCCATGTGTGAAAATTGTCTTGAAACATTTATCGAAGTGAAACTTCTTTATCGGGGTTGGAAAAAAATTGAGTGTAACATTTTTTCGTTACGCGTGACATTTTTCCGTTACGCGCTATCTTTTTCTTATCCCTACCTCGCGTGATTCGACGTATTTCTGTAAAGTTGCAACTTGCATATAGTTCATAATTTTTTGTCATAAAGAAGTTTCACTTCTTACGTGTGTACACTAGTACACGCACACATTTTTTTATTTATTTTAACACCTTAATTTAAGGTTGATTTTGCTTTATATCCTGTTTCTTTCGACTAGAGTTTTACAAACATATTTGAGGACTTTTGCATAGAATTCTAAAAATATCTAAGTAGTTATTTGTAATAATGGCTTGTGGTAAACTACATATTCTTTTATACATATCTATGCTAATATTATAAAGCTGAAGCGATTGTTTGTTTGTTTGAACGCGCTAATCTCAGGAACTTCTGGTCCGATTTGAAAAATTATTTCGGTGTTAGATAGCCCATTTATCGAGGAAGGCTATAGGTTATCATCTCGCTAAGACCAACAGGAACGGAGCAATGCGGGTGAATCTGCGGAGCACAGCTAGTTGTTAATAATAATTAAAATAATATCTTACCTTCTTAAACTATTTGCGGCAGATTCAGCTTTGCTTATGTTTTGTTCTTTCTCAGTATGTAAGAACTGTCTGTGTATATTTGTTATATCCACTGTGTCATAATCTACTATACCTATTTCACCTGAAAAGTTAAAAAAATTGATTAACCACTTGTTTAAATTAAATCTGTCTGTAATAAAAATGTAAAAAAATGTTAAAAAATGTAGGCAAAGTTAATTAATAATACATTATTGACTGACCGGTTGGCTTGGTTGGTAGTGACCCTGCCTTCCAAGCCAGAGGTCGTGGGTTCGATTCCCACTCAGGGCAAATATTTGTGTGATGAACATAGATGTTTGCTCTGTGTCTGGGTGTTAATTATCTATATAAGTATTTATTTAAAATTATATATTATGTATGTTTATCAGCCATCTGGTTTCCATAACACAAGCGAAAGCTTAGTATGGGATCAGATCGTGCCGTGTGTGAAAATTGTCCCGAAATATTTATTTATTTATTATGAATGATCTTCTTCTTCTTCTTCTCTTAATTAATGGCTCCACCCAATAAAAAGGGACTTCGCCAATGTCCAGTATATATGGGAGAGACAGGACTCAAATTTCAGTCACTTAGACTTGTGCGGTTGTGACATTTAACATTTGGAACTGAGTGGGAAAATGCAGAAATTTTGATCAACTTGGAGCGGCTAGAACAAACACTTTATGAATGATTACTTTAAGAACTGCTTGCTGTCAAGGATCAGTGACAATACAACAATTTCATTACTTCTTATTAAAGCAAGTTGTTTAGTTTTTTTAAACTTTCTATTTTAAAGATGATTTGATTTCAAATATAAGTCATACCAACGCCAGCGCCCGCTAAGTACACAGCGGCTGGGCACCCTAGGCCTCCCGCACCAACAATTAGGAGTTTGCCCTTCATCAGTTTCTCTTGCCCGGAGACACCTATATCTGGTAGTAGAATCTGACGGCTGTATCTGGAAATATGAATAAATTGTATTAATGTTTGTGTCTTATTTAGAGGTAATATATGGTTACTAGCTGCGCTCTGCGGTTTCACCCACTTCTGTTGGTCTTAGCGTGATGATATATAGCCTATAGCCTTCCTCGATAAAAGGGCTATCCAACACCGAAAGAATTTTTCAAATCGGACCAGTAGTTCTTGAGATTAGTGCGCTCAATAGATATAGATAAGTTATTTTGGTATAATTATTTCATTTTTACGTTTATTT
>CAJQZM010023133.1:0-21144 GCA_907164665.1 Colias nastes | reverse complement strand
CCACCTTAGACCTTTCCGGGCTAAATCTAGCCCTTTTTTGGAATTCAGCCCGTGTTTTAAGTTTTTAGCCCCAAAAGGGTAATCTAGCCCTATTTTGAACGGCTCAAAATTTACTTAAAATCGAGCCCATTTTGTAATTTTTTGCCATTTTACCATGCCAAAATAGGGTTTGTTTACTCGCTGAGCGTTCTGATTGGCTAATAAAGGTTAGTCGACCAATCAAAACTCCCACTACTTAACGAAATATGCACGATTGGGGAAAAAGGCTAAAATATGCACTAACGCCGTAATTAGAGAGTTTTATGCATTTGCATATGCAAATATGCAAATGCATATAATCCGATGTCTAATTATAAGCGTGAACGTTTGTGAGGATGGGTAAGTATGTATTATTCTTCTTTTACAAAATTAGCACTGAATAGATTTTCATGATACTTGGCAGTATAGCATAAGTACACATGACCTATAGAAATGCTTTATTTTGTCAGCGGGTTCGACCGCGGGTGAAACCGCTAGTTATTTTATATTTATACCAGTTTTTTTTTAAACTGATGAATAAATATTGGAGATGCATTTTACATCTGTTAATTGCAATAATTTCTAATAAATAATTAGCGTCTTTTATTTTGAGATACTTAACTTCAGAATTTAGAGAAAAAATAAATAGTAGAATTATGGCTCTCCATTACAAATTATGCCATCGTCAATCAAAGTTCAAAATTTGGATAAGCTCACAAACTTAACAGCAATCCAAAACCAATTAGACATTTGAGTTAGATATTACAGCTTAGACCCAATTTCACCAATATTTTCTAAATCAGACATTTATTAATCGAGCTTCAAAATAAACATGTATTTTAACATCGTTGTCAACTCTACAGGTTCCAAGAAGGAAATTTAAAAGACCATTATAGTCCTTTTCACCTATGATGATTCCTGTGACACATCGATTTTTGACACGTGTAGAGATGTCTTTACTGAAATCATATCAATTGTTTCCGATAATCGATAATATTTAATATGGAAATGAAATCGATTTGAATAAAGTACCAAAATTAGTTTTTTAACAAATCGACCTTTAACTGACCGACTCACGAATCATTCATTCGTATTTTAAACCGCCCGAAACAAAATGTCATAGTTGACAATGCCATAGTTTCGCACATTGGGGCTATTTGTTCTAGTTGTATAATATTACTGTCATGTTTGGTAATTCGACTAAATTGAAATGTTCTAATACAGTCACAGATCTAGTACCAGTAGATATGCAATGCTATGGTGAAAAGAGATAGATAGCTACGCTTACATTATGTGAGTGAAGGGGATGTAGATACGTTTTTTTTGTCCTTATCTGCGTGGCCACTTTTTTGATGGCCTACTGTCAAATCTGGGCCAAACAAACAAAGCAAATCTGATATTTAATTAGTTTTCTTGTGTCTACTGTTCTTTTTGGTGATAAATACATTTGGAAGTTAATTATAAAAGTGTTCTGAATGTACTACGTGTACTGAGTGTTTATAATTATGGGTGGTTGCAGCGTATTAGGCTATAACAGCCGCACGGAAACAAACGCCGATGGAATTTCATTTCATTCGTAAGTAAACAATTAAATAAAGATACATAATATCAGAATCATTATAATTGACTGTTTCCTATCAACTGATCATTCTTATTGTTAATATTTCGTGGTAATTTTAGCTTTTAAGTGTAAGATAACCTCAATCACAATGTTGCCTGCAAATGGGAAAAAAAGTCCACAAAATTACAAAAAAATGTTTGTCCCATAGTTTTCCAACGTATAATGGCATTTGTATATATGGATTGATGCTAGTCGGTAAAATTGGGTACCATCTAAAAAGCGAGAATATGTTCAAAGAATTTTAACGCAATTTTTTTGTTTGCAAACCTAAATAATCTCTCCTTGAGTCAAATGCTACGCCAACAATCAGCATGAATGTAATTACTTATCTACATTTTAAGAAGTTGATTTTAAATCACAATCAAATTCCATTGTTAGATTTCCCTATAACCCTAAGATAGATTATTTTCATATGCGTTTATTAAACTTTGTTACATATTAAATTGCTTTTTACATTAACTCTCTAGTAAAATAAAAGTAAAATATAAATCTAAGAATTTATATTTTTTAGTTTGAATCTGTGCAGTCAGTATCGGCAACACAAAATGATGATCCAAATTCCAATACCATCAACGAGCTATAGAGGAGTTAAAAGGAATAGACAGAAATCAAATAATTAAAATGTGTCCCCAGGTGCTAAAACTCGAAAACTGGTTTGTACTAAAAAAATACATCTTTATTAAAAAAAATAACAAGTTATTTGGTAATACAAAGTTAATAATGGATAAAAATTTATAACCGGAGTAAGCATTAATTCCATTTTATTTGCCATTAATTGTTAGCATTTCTCTTTAAAAATGTTTTTATTTCTAAAAGCAGAGTTGTTTTGATGCCATAGTTTCAAATTTAATATATTGAAGTATTTTTATTTCTAATTATTTGCTATATATGTATATTAATGTTATACTTTGATACCAATACATTGGTATTAAAATAATTAATATAATGGCCTTGACACAAAAAATATTTTATATTCTAAAATTTATTTTTTCAGTTGCAGAAGCAAAAACAGATATCAGCTAATCGTCTTAAGAAATTGCTTGTTAAATGCTTATAAATATGGAAGAAACAGAAGTTCTCCGCAGCATCGAAAACGGAAATAAAGATTTTCTAAAACTCAAGGAAACGATATTCAAGCCAATTACGCAACTTTTCCTTATGTCTAAATTTCATAAGCCTAAAAGCGTACATTTACGTACGAAAAACATTCGACATCGGGCTACGTAGATTTTGTACCTACTTGATTTTTATGTTCCAATATTTGTAATCGGCCCTTAGCACAGAAATTTATACATGTGTAAAATAACCTATGATAATAAAACACATTGAAACTGTATCTGAATTTAATATTCCTTTATTTGTGGTCTTCCCTTCTCGAATGTATATTATGTATATAAAAACTACAAAGGTAAATTTTCATTAAAAATACGTCCTCAAATTCACCTAACATTATTTATTTATTACACTGAATTGTAATAAATAATTAATGTAAGAGTGAATTTGAGGACGTATTTTTAATGAAAATTTTCCCTAAAATGCAGGAAAGTTTATAAAATGGCAACACTCGAAGATAGAGCGAAATGCACTGAGGTGGCCACGCATGTTCTGAATCTAGTGGTACTAGATCTGTGAATACAGTATAAAATTTAATAATCTTGTCTAGTAACTTTTACGTTTACTGGTTTATATGTCAAACGATTTGGTCGTTACCATGGTTACAAATGTTTGAAGTTATTTGGAGATTGTTTTGTTGTGATTTTTCTTGTGTTATTTTAATTTTATTTTGAGTTGAATAAATACAATAATGTTGAAGAAAAATCGCGGTTCAATTTCACTTGGTAGAAGGTAAACTGGATCTGGTTGAAATTACGAAAAAAAATTCGGAGTCCGAAGGAAAGTGGAGAGATCTCATACCTACTAGAAGAGCAATTAAAACATGAAAAATAAAGACAAAGATAAAAGAAAGCAGCAAGATACATTTAAAGTAAATTAATAGTAAATTCTTGTTTGTAATAACCTAGTAGGTATCTAGTTGTTATAACCTATGTATTGAATGATGTTGATAGGTACAATAAAAATGTTTTATAAAAACACAAGTTTTATTTATTTAGGTAACATGAAAAATTACATATTTCTATAACAATGTCACATTAAAATTAAATTAGGATCATCATCATCATCAGCCCATATACGTTCTCACTGCTGGGACATGGGATTGGTAGTGCTAACTTAAACTTAAACACGGTAAGGGATCAGGTCATTATCCACCACGCTGGCCAAGTGTGGGTTGGGAGATGTCATATGTTGTCTATCTTATGATATGTCGGTTTCCTCACGATGTTTTTCACCACTGAGCCATCACTGCACTGCACTACAATAAGCAGTTGGTCTGTAGGTGAAACTGATTGATTCCTAAAACAGAATTTAAAATTAAGATAAGTACATTTCATAATCATGAGGAGGCCTGAGCCTTACCTGAGTAGTGGTGAAGTTTACATTTTAAGTACCTATATTGGTATTCAATACTAGATTTGACATGACTCACAGGATTATTATGGTTTACTTGAAAATAATACAGTATGTAGGAAGGAACCTTTTATGCACATAAATATAAATATTACCTCACGAGATAGTTTTACTTACAGATCCGAAGGTTATTCGAGTTTATCTTCAATTAATTGCAATACTTCCAAAACCGATTGTTTTGATAAACGAAATTTTGTACTAAAATCAACATCATCATATTCTTCGAAACAATGACGACGTTCTTTATAAATTCTGGGCCGTCACGGTCGCACTATATAATCCAAATTATACAAATCATCCAACACATCTTCATTTTCAAAAATAAAATAGTATGCAGAGTCCATCTTGACATCAAGAAAACATCAAATCATTTTTTCTAATCGTTTGTTAAAAATTTAAAGAGCCTCTATACCAGTAATCAAGTATAATGCCGTGTTAAGGAAATTAATCCTCTTTTAGGTCATGGTGGGACACTCCCTTACATTAATGGCCCGTTAAAAGAGTTAAAGACGTGTTAAACTAACTAACAGAGCATGATGAAACTGGGCCTAGCCTATAATTATGAAGCTTATAAACAAAACTACAGAACAATTGGATACAATTATTTATAATCCTGCAATGATCTTGCGGATAAAACCGCAACAAACAGCAGTTAGGTTAGAGCTGTTTTGATGGGATTTATGCGATTCGAGTTTATATTAAACCCTGTTAATATCATAATAATGATAGTAATATAGAATTCACTTTGTAGTTTCTCTTAAAAGCCCTGGTATAGCGCTTCTATTTCTACTAAACTATAATTAGCGTAAGCTACTATTAAGTATTCTGTGCTATAATTATAAAAACGGTAAAAAGACGTCATGTATTAAATTCTTTATAATAGTTTTATTTTCTAAGAGGACTACTTAATTAAACTGTTATAGGATAAAATCCTTATACATACTTACAAAATACAGATATTTAAAAACTTTCATCCATATAACCATTAACATCAGTAGTTATAGGCACCTAAGGTTTTATTTTAATAGGCTTTGTTCTAAACTTAATTGATTGAACTTAATTGTTCTGTCAATCAGATACCATCGGATCTGAGGCAATAACAAATTTCTAGAAAAAAATTTCTACTTTTTAAATCAATTACAGATTCCCTCTAATTCAAAGCTCAAAAAGTCCTTCAATTTCTTAATCAAAGCAGTAGAAAGCGAATTCGGTTTATTCGTTTTATATTTGATTCTCGAAACTTCGAAAGATATTAATTAAACATTGGTTGTGGTTACGTCAAAGGTAACGGTAAGTAACCTGACACAAGAGTAAACTCCTTTACATTTATTGAATATTGAACTTGCTAAAACTTATGTATAGGGTGCTTAAGTCGTTTATAATTTACTGAAACATGAGTAAGGAATCTAGTGGTATGTTGAGAACTCTCTTGGTTGAGATTTTGATTTTAAGTTCTGGAGCGAATATTAATATGTTTTGTATTAACTTTATCGAGTTTATCGGTGAATGATTGGTTTTAGTATGGCATCTTGGGATGCCTTTGCTCTTGCTCGACGGGCTAGGTAACAGCTGATTCAGGAATACCAAAAATACACACAGACGTACAATTTGTGTACAATGTAGAGCTATTTCCAATTAGATACATAGGTAGGTATATTTTTGGAAATAACGCTACATTGTACACAAATATATATTATAATAATACATAATAATATATTTTTCAACATTTTTCTGTTTTTTCCTAAAATGCATATAAGTAACACAATATGCTACAAAAGTAACTAAAATTTTACGGAAATTAAAATATACAAGCGCAAGTTCTCCGTGTAGTTTGAAAATACATGTTTGTATTGAAACCGTTTATTATACTCGCCACAAATAGTACAAACTGAAGCACATTTCTATTTACTGAACCGTCATCTTTCACAAAGGTTTATAAAATATTATCCTGGATAAGCAACAGTCCAGAATAATTAATTATTAACAACTAAAAAAAAAATTTTTATGCGCCTATGACAATTCTAGTAGCAAGTAATATAAATCTATATTTGCTTTAATTACTACTGTAATATATAGTCTAAGGTTTTAATGGTACAGTATAATGAAACATGAATAAAGACTCAACGTGTCGACTCATAGTGTAATAATAGCTGTGTGTTGACAATAATTCAGAAAACTATTAACACACTATTATTGAGAACTAAAAGTGATGCAAATGATGATTCCATCAGGTAAAACTGCAGTCCGGTTACCCACTCTTATCAAAGGAGTTATTCATTCATTTAAATAAATCAGAAAGCTTTACTTTTACCAATTAGATGAAAGGTTTCCAGTAACATACTGAATCATTTTCATTGAACGTTTTGTGTTAAATTTAATCATCTCATCGTTATAACATAGTAATGAAAAAAGTTTTTTATATAAATCATGCGCTTTCCAGTCTTATACGAATCTATGGCTACGTTAACAATTTCAGGATGAAAATCAGAAAGGAAATACGGGCATTCATTGCCGTCGTTTTCAATTCAGTCATCTCAAAACGATCAAAGACATTCGCGCTCGTGGCTTATGGAACTGTAAAGCTGTGCTGTAGAAATAATTATCATGTGTGTTTTTCTTATGAAAAAACGGACAAAGGACGGTTGTAAGCCTTATTTTTATGAGAAATTTGTTTATTTTTATACTTTGCTTTATAGTATTCATATGATTTATAATAATAATAACTTAACTAATATTATAAATACGAAAGTTTGTGAGGATGTGTGTGTGTGTGTTTGTTACTCTTTCACGCAAATACTACTGAACCGATTACAATGAAATTAAGCACACATACCTATATAGGGTAACTTGGATTAACACATAGGATAGGTTTTATCCCGGAAATCCCACGGGAACGGTCAACGGGAACTATGCGGCTTTTCTTTGAAAACGCGGGCGAAGCCTCGCGCGGAAAGCTAGTGATTTATAAATGAGATTTTTTAAAGATCAGAAAAAATTCGATCACGAGGCGGGAGTCGAACTCCTTAAGACTAAAACATTTGTCAATTTATTTATTTTCAAAAATCTAACAATTTTGAGTAGGTAATATTCAATTAAGTTTGTCCGAATAGAGTTAAAGAGCAATTCATATTCCATAAAGAAAATTGTTTTATTCCTCTGATTGTCATTCTATAACTTTCTTTACTTAGGTTATAACAAACTTTTTTAATAAAAACCTTTTTACGTAACTTTGCTCAATATTTTAGTAGGAACCTTGATTCCACGTAAATCTGATTAATTCGGTGGTTTCAAATTGATCTAAAATTCTAAAGTATGATATAAATTGGCTTGCTTTTGTAATAATCGGATTACTTAAATTACAAATTTAATTCTAAACAGCTGATAGAATTAAAATAATTTCATAGTCATGCAATATAACTAAATATTAGGTATCCAAGTCGGTACCTATATTAATTTATTTTCTCTCTCGGTCACGGTTTTTTGTTAGATCTTATTAAGGCCAACTATTAACTATTCTGTGGTAAGGCAATCGAGATTATTTACACAACTTACTTTAGCATGAAGGAAAGAGAGAAATAATAATTTATATATAACAACCCTTTATTTTCACATTTACAGATCTAGAATTTATCTAGCACTCAAAATTTCCTACCAAATAAAATTCACGCCACTACGTTAGTTCCAGAATTTTCTACACCTAGAAAAGCTGCTATCGATAGATTTCGAACAACTATTGATTTCCAGATTGTCTAGCCTCGTTTCTATTCACGAGGCATCTTACACCGTCCCAGACTTGAAAAGTATAGTTTGTGGAGTGTGTTTCATCGGAAACATTCGGGGAATTGAACTAATAAAACGAACCGAAATTTATTATACGTACTACGGCATAAGTTTGTGATCGGTTTTTAGTGAAAATGTGTAGGTTCAATTGAGTTCGTCTGTAGGTACCTATTTTCGGTCATAATTTATCGTGCTCAAAGAAATGTATTTTAGCATGCTAGCAGATATGTTTGATTGCATTTAAATAATTGGCACAGATACAGAATACATTCGTTCCGAAGACAATACAGAATATGTAGCAAAGCAGTATCAAGTTTCTAAATCTTAATAGATCCAGAATTATTGATCCCATGATCTATAGGGGAGCTCCCCATAGAGTTAGCTAACTCTATGGATAATCCAGTGTTTTCAATTAAGTTAATACTTCTTTTACTAGACCACAATTGACATCCAAAACCAAGGCAAAGCATATAGCAAAACTTCAACGTTTGCTTTAAATATTTATTCTTTAAGTGGACGTACCTATAAAACTTTCAGAGTTCCACTAAGTCCTTATCAAGTTTGAAGATTACTTTGGAAATTAACTGTGCTTGAGGAGAACGTTCGTTGTGTTTGGAAAAGTGTATTAAATTACTCACTAGGATCTAGGAATACCCGGATGGTACGCAATATGTATTTTTTTAGTAAGTAAGGAGTTTTTTAGTACTGGAATTTAGTAAGGAGTTACGCCTGATTTGGAAATGAGCAATATTCGTATAGTGCTTATTTGCTAAGTTAAAACGATAATGTAAGGAGAAAATGGCAAAATAGCGCCTTACGAACATTGCTCTCAATTACAAAAGGCGTATTTTTTAACATATTGTAGATCTTAAATTACACCATTGTGTTTAAAATACAAACGCAGAGGTTGAGAGTGAATTATATTATTAGTGTAAATAGTCCTAAAATCTACTTGTAAATTTCTTCTTATTTATTTTTCATGTTTAGGTTATTCCAGCAATTCCATCAGTGGTGCAGCTCAGTTTAAGTGTTATTTCACATATTAAATTCCTAGAATATTATTTCTATAAATATTGTAAAGCTCACGAAGAAATATAAAATTGCAACAGCACTCGAAACTAATGCTCGTACGGAGGCCTCATAAATAACTGTTTTAAAGTATACAGATGCATTGTTTCTTTGCAAACGAACCCCACAGCGATGTATTGATATATATGTGTATTTAATAACCATCCTTATGCTGTGGACATACGTATGATATTCGCGTATAAACTGCTTTTGTGTGAAGGCTTCCTGCTACAATTGCATACTAGACATCGAGGACTGTGTAATACCTGAGTTATTTATGGTTGTAATTATTCTATTGTTATAAATTACTTACTTCAAAATTTCAAGCACTCTTCAAATAAACCCCACCCCGGAAGTAACAGGTTTTTGACCAAGTTAGGCCCATAAAAAAGCGGAACTGTGAAAACAAAAGTTGTTTAAATTACTGTTTTGTGCTGAATTGGATCTACTTATCTTGTAGTTTATTTTAAAAACAATACACTCGAGCTTTCGAGCTCGAGGTCGAGCTCGAGCTCGAGCTCGAGGAGAGCAGTGGTGGCTCAGTGGTGAGACCTCGGACTTCGAATCGATAAGTCCGGGGT
This sequence comes from Colias nastes, assembly GCA_907164665.1. Lineage (NCBI taxonomy): Eukaryota > Metazoa > Arthropoda > Insecta > Lepidoptera > Pieridae > Colias > Colias nastes. The sequence continues at coordinate 11,550 of CAJQZM010023133.1, read as the reverse complement.
TCGAGACCAGGCGAGCGCGCAGGAAATAAATTGATTTTTCAATTTATCTGCGCATGTTGTAACATCACCACTGCTCGAACGGTGAAGGAAAACATCGTGAGGAAACCGACATGTCGAAGAATCAAAAGTTCGACGACATGTGTCATCCGCCAACCCGCACTTGGCCAGCGTGGTGGATTATGGCCTGTACCCTCATAGGAGGCCCGTGTCCCAGCAGTGGGAACGTATGTGGGCTGATGATGATGATGATGATGATGATGACACTCGAGCTTTAATAATATGACGAATGCAGGGAATGCTCAACTAGATTGCAATTGCGCTTATCGAAGAATTTCAATACGTTGATTGATTATTTAAGTCAGTACAATTTTTGTTCACATTGCTTCTTTACCGAAATTGTAAGAATACTTAGGTACCTAACTACCTACCTATATTTAAAAAAAATGATAGATTTTAATTGACATTTCGGTTCGCAAGCTTTTATACCCGGCGCGGCGTATGATGATTCCTATGACACTGCAAGTTATTTTCAAGAGACAAACTTGTAATGGCGTCACCATTAAATTAGAAACGCATTGGAGGCGTCTAAAAATGGCATTTATTAATTTTTACGTAGCTTTATGCCATAACAATGATATTCCGTTGGAATTATAACAATTCTTAACATTTACGAGAAATTAGGTATATCAATCTGACTTTACGTTTACGTCCTATAAAACTTACATCGTTGGCATTTATCGACTAGTGCGGAAGTATCGATAAACAAATTTCGATAATGGAAACGAGTTCACATTTTTTCATTGAATGGAACAGAAGATCGCAGCATATAACAATTGTAGGTATACTCAAGAAAATTAAAAAAATAATAACTATAGGACAAAACGAAATAAAACAAAAGCTGTATAACGATTATTTTTATTTAAATATATTTTAGTCTGAAATCAGTGCTTGAGCCTCTAATTCAGAAGCAGAACTGCAACTGCCTTCGCCTACGTTTATTAATAGCGGTTGATCTACAATAGTGTCGTATCGCACATCTCGATCCCAATCATCGTAGCAAAGTTTTTTAGTCTTTTCTACGACTTTCCTCCAATTATCCGGAGTGACTTCACTGCAAGCTATTTCACATTCTTCAATACCAACAATATCAAAGAGCAACAAAAACAGAAAACAACCAGACTCCGATAATAAAAAACAAAACGTGGCGCATACAAGGCGTTAGCACTCGTACCTACTGAAGTAGCAAGCGATCGCAGCGTTGTGACAGACTGACCAAATAGTATGGTTATATCTAAAAAATGTTAATATAAGTTTTTTAGACAAATTAAATGGGGGCTTCCATTTTCATGATAAATAATATACACTGTGTTAAACGGGTTAAAAATTACGTGAAAATGATAAGGCGCATTTTTATGTTTTGAAAAACTTTCGTTTTACTTACTTACCTACTTAATCTATGCTAAAAAACTTAAATTAATACAACAACAACATAATAGACGTTAAAAATTTTAGTTAAAAATTCATTTTATAATATTTGTAGAAAAATGTTTACCGACGTGGCTGAATGCAAACCACGCCTTTGCGTATAAAATAGTAAAGTATCGACACGACCGATCATACGAGCAATCACTAAGACGAACAGCTGTCATACGGATCATCATTCGCCGCGCCGGGTATAAGCTATGCATTTGTCAGAATCTATATACCAACATAAATAATGGAATTTAAAAAAAAAATAGGTATATGGTCATCTCATTGCGTGAAACGAGCCAAAAAGGCTTCACAGGCTGTGGTATTGAGACACGCACTTCGAGGATTTTTTACGCAGATTTAGAAAGTCAAATTCTTCTTGATGTAATTTATTTTTTGAGCAAAACAGACGTTATGTACCGACACCCGCATCCGCATATTTATTTTTTGTATAGGAAATAAAATAAGCTTACACTATGTCACCATATTATGGTAAGCGATAAGTAATACCTAATCTAAAACAATTAGTTAACCAATTCTTTTCAAATTATAAAAATAAGCTGCATATTATTGCAATGTTAATTTCAAAGTTGAAAGTTGAAACTTATGAAACTATACGTAGATACTTACCTACCTACATAACTATAATATTACCATTAAAAAATCAGATCTATAATGCACTATTATAATACGTAGCACAGTAATATATTACAAAGATTATTTACTAATTAAATATAAGACATAATAATTATTGTAAAATTTTACTTCATCCCGCACGTGCCTAATAACATTCTATAGCTCTAGTCATTCTGTATTGGACGCAAAACTGGACATTTAAATTTTAAAGTATAGAATATTTACTTTCTACTTATCTCTAAGGTTTATAACTACCATTATTGCTTCATCATAGCGAAGTTTTACCAAGTTTTTATCATCTTTATGATTGTTTTACACACATCACCTGCACCTGGTAGATTATATAAATCGATCCATTCCCGTGTGTAAGACTAAATTCTTTTGATAAATATTTACTCCACAATGGACGACAGGGATGGATCTTTTTCAATGTATCTACAATTCTAAGGAATTCCCTTTTGACCTTACCGGTCTACACTTTGTATGAATGAGGGATACTAACAATATGGCGACCAGGTAGATTTATTTAAGTGTTGTGGATATTATTTCACCCCTGGACATCTGGGGAATTGGGATAATGTGAAATAGTAGACCTACTATAATGATTCGTATGGCTAACTTTACCTATCTTGAAAATGGTAATACCTACTTAATAATAAAGAAACATTCAGAATTCTCTTCTTAGCATTGAGTTCATGTAGGGAATAATATCCATCTCTCCATAATGAAAAATATACAAGAAAGAAACGCAACAAATCGTTTATAATAATTAATAAATTATGTACATTTCGCCTCTTCGAATTTTAATTATATTAATTTAAAGTAACAGTCCACATAGGAACATAGTACTTACACCATAAATAAACAGAAACACGATTATAACCATTCAAAAGCACAAACACGAGTCAAGAGGTGGCATAAAAAGTGTCCAATAATTACGTTTCAAGTGGACTAAGGATTGTCCTTTGAGATGTTACAATCATTTGTTCTCGGCTTAACGCAGAAAAGGCAATTGTTTCCGCCATGTTATTGTTCTTAAAGGCCCTTGTATCTAATTCAAGGGCTCTTCACCGTTAATTGACGGAGAAATTACATTTTTGGGACTCATTTTGCTTTTACTGATACGGGATTGCGTCCAATTCCGTAATTGCAAACAATGCTTCAGGAGTCAGGACATTATATAATTATTGTCTTGTTATTGTATAATTGATTGATTATAACGTCATGTACTTACCTAAAAGCGGTCTGCGGTACCTAATAAGTTTCATAATTGAAATGAATAAATAATAGGTACTTTAACCATTTTGTGTTAATCTAAACGCTAATAAATTACACAGATTCAAAATGTTTTAGTTTACCGCACAAACCATTAAGAATTAGGTACTTTTTATTGGTCTATGTTTAGTACTTTGTTAAATAAAAAAATACCCACATCACATTAGATACTAGCTCACATAGCTAGGTATATAAGTGATAGTGATTTAAAATAAGTGCTTATAAGATTTATTATAAATACATACTAAACTCTATTATAATTTAATAATCTTATAGGGTCATTGCGCCTGTTCGCGTCCACTTAGTGCAGTTGGAAAGTTTGAAGGAGAAAATAAAAATGTTCCAGTACAAATTTCAACGCAAAATTTATGTAACGTGTTCATTACATAGTCTATTTTAAGATTTACTTTCAATTGTGTTGGAAATATCATGTGGTTTTTATTTATCTAGACAAATAGCAGAATTAGGCGTTTTACCCAGTTCGCGTCCAAAAATTCCAGTTTGCGTCCACCCGTGGACCAGTTCGCGTCCACCAGCTTAGAAAAGGAATTAAGAGTGTATTGGGTGATATTTTATCAGATAAATGCAAATAAAAATTCGATTTTAATAAATTATTTATTTACGAATATAGTTATTTAATAAAAACCGGCCAAATGCGAGTGGGACTCGCACACCGAGGGTTCCGTACTAACCTGTTTCTTTTCATATGTTTTAACTATAAATGATTATTTTTTCAATGTTTCCCTTATTTATGCTATAAGACGTTGCTTCGTACCAAACTTCAAGTGTCTGTTTTCACCTAAAGTACCCTGTAGGTTTTGATTCCCTTACGAATGTCGAAATTTGCGAAAATTTGCAGCATAAACGGCTGTATCTTTTGATTGCTTTGGCTTATAAGTTTGATTTTTTCACTGCTTCAAGGGACCGTAGACTTGAGTATTCAATATAAATTTCAGCTTTATACCTCCACGCGTTACTGAGAAAAAGGGTCTTGACAGAAAGACAGACCGGCAGACGGACATACAGACGGACGGATATCAAAGTGATCCTACAAGGATTCCGGTTTTTCCTTTTGAGGTTCGGAACCCTAAAATCAACATTATTATTAATATAATTCACTGTAAGGAAACTGGAAAAACTTATTTATATTTATCTTCTCATCATTAATAGAACTAAAAATTAACAAATAACAAAGTTACGTTATGTAAATAAATAATAATCAGTTCATTAAGATTACCTACCTACCCTATTTTTTAGTTTCTAATGAAATTAGAATTAAATTTCTTTTTTGTTTATATTATTTTCTTAACCACAGACTTATTGACTCTCATTCTCAAAGATACTAGTCTCATTCTTAGAATACCCATTTTAAAATGAAAAAATAGCATAAAAATTTGCTAATTTGAATGAAAATTTAAATTATCAACGTGTAGTCTTAGTCAAAAATTTACAATCTATTTTAAATTACATATTTTAACAAACAATTCATTGCTACGTAATGAAAAACAATGCGGACGCAATATTTTCTATTGTTATACACTATAGGTATAGTTTGCGCCCACCGTGGACGCAAAATGGAAGTTGTACAAATTCGGTGTAGTAATTCGCGTCCACCTTATTTTAGCTATTAATTGTAAAAGAAATAAGCTGATTTATAATCCATACTATTCCATGTTTTGTTAGCAAAGTAAAGAAACAGTTACATATTCAAAAATTCACATTTAACAATAAGATACTTACCGTCAAACGCGACGCTGCGCACTATTTTTTTCTCAAAATCCCGCGCGTTTTAGCTGTCTCGTTTAATAGCCAAAATTAAATATTTTTTTTAAATAGGATAGGCGGTGCGCAGGCATATTTTGAATATGTGTGCATGTCTCTCATACGGTATTATCGGAAATTTTTCTTATTACAATTTTACTTAAAGTATACTTATTTTCGTGAATTTTCTAAAAGATATCCGCAAAATGGACGCGAATAGGCATGTGGACGCGAACAGGCGCAATGACCCTAAGTCCTTTCGTCACCCCTTGTGATGAAATATCAAGTTATTTTAAGCCACTTGTAGGCACACGTGCTACCGGCTAGGTTTTTTATAGAAACACCTAATGAACCGAACGTTCGGAAGCTGGCATGGTTCCCTGCTCAGGATATCCTGTTTGAAAATAAAAGAGCTACCCCACACCTTTGCAGTACCACATACTTAAGAACGAACTGTATTACATACCACAAGAACGGCCATTACATTATCAATCTAATTGCTTTATCTATAAGATTGAAGTTTCAATACAATTTGAAAATGTGTTGGTGTGCGTTAAGTTCCAAAATTGAATTCTGAAACCACAGATAATAATGTAATCGTGTTCATAAAATATAATAGTGTTTGTTTGCGATGAAATACAAATCGGTTTATTATTCAAATATTTCATCTATTAAGAAAATGCAAAGGAATTATAATATTATAATAATTATAAGTGTCATAAACGTAGGTATGTCAAACATTCTCTAAATGCATACCTAGATAGAGTGATTTTCTCACGGTCATTTCTCTATAACGAAAATCTGCGACTTTATCAGGGTAAAACGCTAATTCATTTCAATAAAATATTATGTTAACAGATTACCACGTGTGCTCTCTTTCTGACTCATTCACCGGCACGCCAATGTACACGGATAGTGACGAAAAAGTTCCGACTTCCAATTGACCAATTCCAAAAACGAAAAGGGAAAAATGTTCCGCCATTCGCGGCTCGCCGACCACCGCGGCCGCCGCCGCGCTGTTTTGTTCAGTCGCCTGTCGCGCCAGTCTAGCGCCGACCGTCGATTTGAACGTACCGCGCATGCGCTCTGCGCGTCAATAACGAACTGTCAATTCGAAGAACGTAAATAAACAAGTGAATCTCATTTACGTGAGCCCATACTGCTTAGTGCGTGATATAATTTAATTACAATTAATAAGAACACTATTTCAATTACCGTGCCAATTAGTGCAACGAATTTGCAAGTGAGTATTTCTTTTGTCTTTTTTTTTGCACGGTGCACAGCCGGCATTGCATGTGATTTGTTTTGTGCAACGGGATCATCAAATAAGAAGTAAAGATCAATATCTTTAACTGTAACAATTAACTACCTTATTAGTAAATTAAAGATTTGATGTGATTATAAACTTATTTTTGCTCATGAAATCGGTCTTTATTCTAATTTTGATGTTATCTTTTTCTTTCATTTCTTATTTTAAAAATATAAGAACCTACCTACCTATTCTATATTCAAATTTAGTGTAAGTAGGGTAAACCACCCAATTATTGGCACTTTAAGCAGCTACTCCACAAAACCGGTGAAATTTGCATGTACAACAGTACAATTATGTTTTAATTAAGAAAAAAACATTTATACTGGTATTCTAATCTATGGAGAATATTATAAAGTACTTTTCAATTTTAAATTAAATCGCTCTATTTAATATAGTGAACCTTTAAAAGAAAAACCTAAAATACCAGTTGCTGGCATAGTCAAACCTTTTATTGGCAGTGATTGTTACCTATTATTGTCACTATTCAAGACTGAAAAATATTTACTAGATCTTAAGTAGGGCTTTCAAAGTGTGTACTATGACATTTTAAAGTTAATTTGTACCATTCATAAATTAACAGAAATTAATTTTGAAATAAACAAAATAAAAGACTTTGTTAAAAGAAATGTCACATTTATTTGTAGAGGAACATACCATTTCAGTTGGAACGCTTATTTTTAAATATGGTTTTAGACAACCAAAAAACCTACTTAAATAAAACATAGAACAATTTTAGCTTACGATTATCTTACATTTAATTAAATCACAGCTCTGGTTGAATGAGATCATAAGTAATTTTTAAGTTTCAATTAACATTTTTGTGTGCCAATAAAATGGATAAACAGATTTTAAACAGCCCAATTGTTGGCATACCACAAATAACTAAAAGTTGGCGGTTAAATTTTAAAATAATGTTTAAAAAAGGCAGTTCATACATTCAATAATAAGACAAAATGAATATGCATAAGAAAAACACAACGGAATTGCAATTTCTTTTAAGTTCATGATAGCTCTTACCTTAGTAAAAAACGAATATTTTGAATATTTTTGCCACACAAATCCCGGCTTGTCAAACAGATGGTTGATACGCCGCAATGTTTTAAGAAATAAAAAACATTTTTTGCTAGTTGAGTAAAGAATGATACGCTACTTATTAATTTCTACTACAAAATTTATACTGGCTACAAAAAAAATCTTAATTTTCTTAAAAAACTGGAGCATGCCAATAAATTGGTAGAGTGCCAATAATAGGGTGGTTTACCCTATCTACAATGTATGAATTTTAATGTTTTAAAGTAATAGAGATCTAATGTCAAGCCTACTTGGTTCCTTTTGAACTTTGCAGTGGAACAAAATAGATAGATAGGTAGGTAGGTACCTAATATGAAAATGGGAATTTATCGAATTGTCTGAATAATAAACAAATCTGTGTATCAATTTAGAAGTGTTTGAAGTTCATATTAAATGTTAATCATATATATATAGATATTTACCAATAAATCAGAAATGAATTAAACTTCAAACCAAAACGCAATTACCCGGCCATTGATCCCAGACATGTGCCAAAGAAAGTCTAATCTTTAGTCTAGCTAGACTTCTAATCACAGAACTATATCGAGATATATCTACCTAGTTCTGTGCTTCTAATTATTAATCTCTCATTGTAAGGAGGTAGACACCGGTGTTTTTCCCACCTTCCCCATTGATTTTAAGGAAACCTAATGACTGTTTTTATGTTTCTGTTACAAAAGCAAAATTAATAGATGATAATGTTTTTCTCATTTAGGTATTTGAATTTTGAATCTTTAAAAATACCTCTTTCATCTTATTAGGTAGGTACGTACTCACCTACCATCCGGAACGCGAAGATACTCGACAAAAACCATTTTTTCTTTTTGCGATAAGCATCTTATGTTAAATGAAATACCTATACCTAAGTACATACCTACCTATAATTTTTTCAATGGTTAAAATATTTATATTTAGCTTTGGTAACATATCGAAGAAATAGTCCCTACATCAGCAATAAACTACAAAATATTTTGTAGGTTATCGAAGTTTCATATAAAGCCTTACTCGAACAATGGGAATCAAAATGAGACCCCACACGTACACGGCACAAACTACCCTTACAAGTTACAACCCAGACATATAAATTGCGAACTTGGACCGTTTATCGGATGGATATCCCTATCTCGTATTCTTTTCGACGCATAGACAATATGGAACATACTAGATATAGAGTAGGGTAGACTGGGTACAGTAGTGACAATTTAGTTTGTCCGCCTATATTTTTTAAATTATGCTAATAATCTGAACAAAAACTGTGTTATAATGTAGCTTATTCATTGGTTAACGACTTAATGTTAAAACTTTAGGCCTAAATCAAATAGTTAAATTATGAAAAATATTTATTTAAACAAAGGAAGATTGTCACAATCGACCACATCCCAGGGGCGGTTGTGACAGTACTGGGGGTCAATAGTGACAGTATGAAAATTATGTGAAATGATTACCCAAGAGGCTCCTCTTTCCCCTTGCATGACCTCTGCTATTCCCTATATTTTCGAAAATATGACGACTGTCACTACCGGGACCTGGCACAACTGTACCCAGTCTACCCTACCTACTTGAAAATCGTTTTGTAATAGACAGAACAGATTTAGAATGAAGATTTGAATGAAGTATTTTGCGAGACTGCGCATACCTAGTCATGTTACATGTATTCTAAAATACTTATTAGGTGCCTATTAGTCTTGCAAACAAGTGAACGCATCGCTTTACATACCTATTTAAGCATATAGACATATTGTATTTTAATCATTTTTAGTATAGGTTTTACACATGAATCATATTTCAAAAGGTTATCAAAATCTTGAATCCAAAGATTTTTTTCTAATCTTTAAAAATTTAACTAACTGCAAGATGTTTATTAAAATGTCTCAAATTTATTTTTATAGTGTAGATATTAATTAATAATTATAATTGCAAAATTTCTGTGTAAATATGTTTCACTAACTCTTCAAGAGCCTATCGTTAATTATAACTGCACATGAATAAACCTATTTGTACAATTTTCTTATTAATATATTTGGGTTTATATGGAAATCTAATCAACGTTGAAGCCCTTGAAAATAAGAGGCATTCATTGATTGGCTAATGGCTATATCCGTTACAAAACATACCCCGTCAACGCGGCACCTCTGTCCAATACCCATACATTTTCCTATGCCAGCGATGATACATTTCGCACGGGTCATTGTATCATTAATGGGTAAATTTAGCTAATTAGAATTCCAATTAGATAAAAAGTCACTTTATAGCCGCTGACGTCGGCACTGGTTCAGGTAATTCGCATATCTCCACCTAAAATCTATGTTTCTTTCGCGAATAATATAACAATAAGGATGTAAAGACGGTAACATATTTTATTGCAATGCTGTGGGAATAAGAACGTATAACAATGAATAGCCAGACAGTTTAATAAAACATGTTTTATGTACTCCGCGAGGATTTGCACCTTAATTAATTTGTGATGAATTAAAAGAAATTAACAGTTCACTTCCTCGTTGTGATATTGTTAATTTAACGAGCTGACTAACTCTTCACTAACTATGCACTTACTGGTATATATTCGAGTGAATTTTCGTGTTCATAGACATAAGACAACCATTAAACTTCTGATAGATCAAAGTTGAGCATAACTTCGCCAACGCAGGCTGATTGCGAAAGGCAGCTCTTTCTCAAGGAGCGGCCACATACCTTTGCCCCACTAAGTCCTATACTCCTTCCCATATTTGTTGTAACATTCCTTTTTAATTAACACAATTAAAAGCTATGGGTAGTGGAGTTTAAATCTGTTTCGGGATCACGAATTGATGTAAATTGGTAAACAAACGACGTTGTTAAGCGGCTTGAAGCGGAATTCGCATTTCAACCGTGTAAGTGATCGTTATCACTGATTTTTTGAACGACCAGAATGGTTATTTTAAAACATGGAAATTTCCACCCATTTGTTTATGGTTTAATCAGCTGTAGAAAAAAATTGACACATTATATTGGAAAAAAGACCCTACTTGATGGAACAGGTTTTAATTTTTTATTTTAATAATCATTTCTCAAAATATTACGTAAAATTATCAGCAAATATGTCATCGTGATAAAAATATATAAATTACCTAGTATCCTTAAAACGATTGTTCAGCCTAAAGCTGACCAAAAAGCGTCTCTTTTGCGAGATCAATTGCGGGATCTACTAGATAAGTGACGGACCCTTTAACCGCTAATTGTGAAAATGTTTAGTTAAATACGTAAGTCGGCTTAAAGGCATTCATAATTAGAGGTTAACTTGAACAAAAGTTTAGCCGAGTAAATATTCGTCGCGCCCGTCAGATAAGCTAAACATTGTCTTCCTGTGAACTAATGGTGACCATAAATGCTACACATTACGGTCACGAAATAATGCTTTAATATGGAGAATGGAGATGTACTTGTAATTTAAATGAGGTTTTTCTGATCTAGCTATTGTTTGTAATCGATTAACTTTTTGACTTTGTGTTGAAAATTAAATTTGCTGGCGTGCATCATACAGTTAAATTTTATCACGCTTCAGGTTTAAAACAAAGGTGACGTCTACTGATTTAAAACATCTCTAACTATAAGGACTTCATTTAAAGAAGCTACAAGATATTTAAATTATTTAAACATGTTATTTCCGACATGATTTAAATTACTCTAATAGAAAAATTCCATTAAAACAATGTCACCTTTATAACAATAGTATTTTCGCACGTAACAATTTTCACACATTCTATTTTTCGCGAAACGACTGGTGGTCACATTAGCGTGCCGTTGACTCCACTCATTGCCTCGGCCTCGACCCCTGTCTATATTTTTAGTTTACTCTGCATACCTAACAAAACTAGTAATATATGACTCACTATACCTACTGCTTTCGAAATTTACGCACATACCGTGTACTTCCCGATGTTTATTGATATTTTTGAGGCGCGATTGATGTAATGACATTATTCTATTTGCGGTTTTATTTATTGGTTTTATTGGATGAGCTAAGATTCCGCGTTGAGTGGAATTCT
>CAJQZM010023129.1:0-29804 GCA_907164665.1 Colias nastes | reverse complement strand
CTCGGATTGACCGTAATTTATTTTTCCTTTTATTTTCATCATATTCCTCTCCTTTTCTAATGGGTTTCTTCCGACTGCGATTTTATTTTGTTTCAAAAATTATCTACTCTAGTCTAATATGTGAAAGAATTATGCCACCACTTAGATTTTTTTTTCTTGATTCGTTACAGCTGATGATAAATTTTGATGGTGGCACAAGTGTGTGATGTGTGATCGACATTTTTTGAGATAATGGAACGTTGACATCATGTACATGGCAATAAATAACTATGATCAACGTCAGACGTCAGTTAAACAATTGAAGGCATAAACATAGATAATACTGTATATATGCATAAACGTCAAAAGTTCGGAAACATGGTTGAGGCCGCGTTTTCTGGAGATGGAAAATATTATTCTATAATAAGTAATGACGGTAGATTAAAAATATGGGACACAGAAACAAATGTCCTGAAACAGGAGTATACTCCTGATTTCCATTTATCAGCTCCACCGACATGTTTACAATGGGTAGACATAAATTTAAATTCGGTAAGTAACAACACGTGGTTTTTAACGTTAAAATTTATTTATTTAACTGTCAATAACATACAAATATGGTAAACGTTTGATTGTATATTATTGTACGTTAATAATACGGTTGTCGAAGTTACTTTTAATCATCCAAATCTCAAAATAAAAACATAACCTTACAGGGTCCTCAAAAGAAGTCGTCAAACAACAAACAAGCTTCACAATGCATAGCATTGGGTACCACACACGGAAAGATACTCCTGTACTCAGTGGCGCAAGCAAAAGTTGAAACTGTAATTGAAAAAGGAACAAAGAAATTCGAATCCTTAGACTGGCATAGAAACCATGGCTTATTCAGCATCTCTGTTGATCAAGTTGTTACCGAATGGGACATTAGAACGTCGTCTGCTAAACATACATATAATTTATTATCTGTGGATGCTAAAAAGGTCTCAAAAAAGCCATCTGTTATCAAAATAGTACCACATAATCAGGTGAGTCTAAATAACTGTAACAAGAGAAGATCCTATAAATAGCATTTGTAATATATTGCACTGGCCTTTAACCATGAAAATATGAAAAGACAAAGAAAATTTTAAGATAAGAAATTATCATTGTTTATATCAGCCTTTTACAGCAACATCTGAACCATTTTAAATTAAATTAAACAGTGTTTGTTCAAGATTCGTTGTCAAATATGAATTATTTATTTAAACATAGAATTTAAGACATAAAAATTGATGTATATTCTTCATATAGATAACTTTATATGTACACACAAAATATTATACCTAATTTGATATTACTATTAACTATAAGAATGTTCCAAGGCATTCAATATAGTTAAGACACTTAAATATTCTAAAATGCTCGTTTACAGGGTTCAGAAGTCACTTACATGGTAGTAGCGTCAGTTAAAATGAAATTATGGAAGTTTGAGAAAAACAAGTGTTCCATACTAACTACGCTCGGTTCAATGACCTCGGATAAGAATATATTACGTATTGCAACGTTGGCTAGTTCTACATGGCTGTTGGAGGGATCACAGTAAGTGAAAAGTTTATGGTATTACCAGGGGGGTTTCACTCCGAAGTTTAGGTATGTTTCGCGCCGTTGCCGACTGAGTTGGCCGCGCGCTCACTGCGTTGGTCGCGTGACGTGTGTTCGCATACCTATGATAAATCGGCGGCGAGTACCAACCCTAATCTATTATAGCTATACAGCTAGCTATTATTTATGCCTAAAGTTGATGTTTGTAAGGGAGTGAGTTATATATTCTGTGGTATTGCCACAAAACAAAAACACAGTCTAACTTTAAACCAGGGATCTGTCACTTAAATAGTTGTCTATGTGAAATACGACAAAACCAGATAAAAGATAACCCACGGTTAAAGATAAAAAAAAAAAGTTAAAGTTTTTTGTGGTAAGCCAGATGATGTTTGTTAAGGGATTGATTTATAACTACAAAAAATAAACAATAAGTGAGATGTATTATCTGCTATGGCACATTGTTTTCTTTCCAAAAATAATAATTGAGTCGATACATATCAAACTCCGGTAAGTCCACTCCCCGCCAAAATTGAGATAACAATGGCGCCAATTTTGAATTGTAAAACTAAACCAGTCTGTACTTTTCAAAGTTAGGTAAGTCAATCGTATCTCTATTAAAATAAGGTTTAAAGTAAATGTTTTTTTTCAAACTCCGGTATGTCCGTCGACAGTGGTTTATCAAACTCAGGTAAGTCCATTTCGACCAATCACAGCGCAGTATGGCACTAAAATGGCTGCCATTTCTCTCAATTTTGTTGAAGCTAACACGTGTGACCAATGCTTATAAATCGTTTTAATTGATAAATGATGGAAGAAAACAGTTTTACTATAGAGGTGGTGGTTCTAGACAAAGCAAGGAAAAAAACAATACCAAAAGCTAAAACAGACAAGGCTCAGAAAACAGCTAAAAGATAAATGAAACTAGACGCACAGCACACGCACAGTAGTTATTCCCAGCCATGAAGCCCAGGGCCGTACTCAGATTTTTTCAACCATTTTGATTTATTGACCCCTCTCTTTGCCCAGCAGTGGGATGATAAAGGTTAATAATAATAATAATTTGTATCTTTTAATTTACATATTTTATTTTAATGTCCAATACTTACAACGCGACGAACTATCTACCCATTTCCACCACCTCAGTACGTCCCAAAACTGAGTTCTATCAAATCCCTGTAAGTCCATTAGAGATTTTTCAAATTCCTGTAAGTCCAAGACGATGTTTTTCAAAACCCGGTAAGTTTTGCTGGTACATATCAAACGCCTGTATGTCCAGATTTAAATCTTATTTTGTGGCATAATCATCAAGTAATACATTTCTTTTTCTTCGTAAAAATAATTCTTATGTATTATATTATATCCGTCATAAATTATAAAGGTCCAAACATATTGTTTTTATAAGTTATTAAAAATACCTCGATTCCCACATTTCTGTTAGAATGGACTTACCGGAGTTTGATATGTATCGACTCAATTGTCCTATTTTGTTTCCAATGCAGGGATATAACTTTTACTGTATATACTGTACTTTACAGATAAACCCCATTTATTGTTAGAAAACAATTACCATGATAAAAACAGTTGTAGGTCTTTGTTAAAACAATAATTATCTCATGGTTAAAATTGAATTCAAAATGCTATAAAAATTATATACATATATTGATATAAGTTTTCCTATATATTGTTAACAAAACAGTCTTTTACACTATTATTCAGTGACGTCTTTATTCTTTCGTTTTGTCTTTATAAGTACACAAAATTTAAATTGTAAATAACAAAATATTTTGTCTCCACAGAGACGAGAGAATCCTAGGCTTCTGGGACATAACGATAAAGGGCGAACAACAAAACGGAGGAACAGACACACCCAAGAAGAAAATATGCAAAATGCCGAGTACAATACCGTTGCCAACTTACAATTTCGTGCTCGAAGACGCGCCTAAGTTTGTGGACATAAATATGAGTAGCGAGGGGGATGGGAAGAAATTGGCGATTGTGGCTGCTACGAGGAGCGGTGTTGTACATTATTATGGACATATGTTGAATGGGTATGTATTATATGCTTGTAGAAATTGATTTATTGCATACCATTATTTTTTAAAAGTTATAAAGCATACAGTGCACAGACTCAGAACTTCTTTTTCTAGGCATATTTTTACGATTTTTTTAAATACATTCATGTACTTTATTAAAATTTAACATAGTTAGTGAGTTAGTATAATAAACTTAGTGATTTATTATAATAACTCAAAGTTTTAATTTAGTTAAATACAAACGAAACTACAAGCAATGAGTACTAGAGATTTATATAGTAACTGAGCTTTTTATCACTTTTAAACTGAATTCTTTCTAAGTGTTATAACTTAAAAGTGAAAATACTGCTCAATTTAATCATTAATATATTATTTCTTCTTAATGACATTATATTTAACTACAATTTTCTCCTACTTAAGAGCGTTAGTTACTTAAGAGTGTCCTGCTTAACGAGTACCGGCCACAAACATGCCACAGAGCAAGTAATATAGGTAGTACCGGCCGTTACTGAGCGCAAGCGCAGTATTACGATAATGTATAATTAGCCTTTTAGACGGTTATTTATTTTTAAGAAAATACTTTCAAAGAACAATCACAATTTTTAATATTAAACTGTTAACAATTATTATAATAAGCGAAAATGGTGACGTCTATCCGATCCGTGTATCGAAAAACAAGAGAGCGAAATCGAACGCGGTGCCTGACATCTGCCACCGTCCTCGCTAACCGGCCAGCAGTCCCTTTACCATCTTTCACTCTCATGAAGGCCGAAGACGCCCCCTATTGCCTATTCCACTTACTGTATATTATCGTGCGCGAGTTCATTTGGAAGCTGTATATAGAGTAATTTTAAAAAAATTCGTAAAAAAAAATACACATCTACAAAATCTTATAAATTGATTGTACATCTTCCAGAACGGCAATAAAACCAATCAAACCAACCGTCACAATACAAATAAGTACGGCAGACGCACATCCTCTACCACTTGCCTGTTGTCGACTGCCGAATAACGGAGATGTGCTGTTGGGTTATATGAACGGTCCAGCGATGATGTTTGAGAGAGTTGTATGTATTATTTTATAGTTAAGTTTAGTTTTAAACTAAAAGTATTTTTAAGCTATTGCATAGCTTCTATCGCGGGCCTTGAGCGCGGGGACCGAATCGAGAAATTCCGTAACGAAAAAACCTCACGCTCCCCACAGGGACGGGCGGAGGTGTGGCTTGAAGGCATAGCATGCAATAGCTTTACCGCGGCAGTCCCCGAGTGACACACGTCGTTTTTTTTTTTAGTAAATGTTAGTGGTAAATGTAAAAAATATGTAATGACGATTCAAAAGTGCACCTAGAAGAAATCTAATTGAATAAATAAATGTTTCAGTTTGAGTTTTTTATTGTGTTCAACTTAATATAAAATTTTGACATGTTATACACGCACGAAATTTCACAAATTACTTAAAATAATAAGTTTGAAAGCTAATTAGTCGTTAGTATTTGTATAGATAATTAAAATGTTCATGTTATATAGAAACTCGTTACGAAAAATTTCACATATACATCATTGAATTATACACTCTTCATTTATAAACAACTTCTAATATCATGAAAACAAGCAAATGATTACATAGAAAATTGGATAAGTTAAAATTTTGGGGCTTTTTAAAATTAGCATTAAGATTACGATTTTGCATTCCCTTAAACTATAAGTACATAATATATATTATTTTTTCCAGACACCAGACCCATCATCAAAAACGCAAGTTTTAATACGAGGGGAGGCGGAAGCTAAAAAACAAACAAAAAGTAATGAAGCCATCAAAGAGAGATCAGCCAAAAGTTCAGACGTTAAATATGTTGAACCTCTGGGAGGCGTTAGTAGAAAACGGCCGGAGGCTGGCGCTTCTGTAAGTAATTTTTAAAGCTAAGACAGCTTTTAATCTTAAGAAACACACAAACATATACACATATTCTTAGAATGAAGACAAACAAGTATGCACTCTTACACGCACACACACAATACACACATACACACAAATGCCACAAACAGACATACCCAAGTTTCAAACTATATTTGTACCAAATTTCGTTCAAATCTGTTCAGTGGATAAGGCGTGAAGAAGAGACTGACAGAGATACTTTCGCCTTTATATTAGTAGGGATTCTAATCGCACCTAAGCTAAATTTGAACTATCCTACTATACTACTAATATTATAATGCTATATAATGCATCTTACATTTCAATGGTTCACTTATATTTCCACAATTTTCTTACATTTTAATGAATTTTCCTACAGGTAGAAGTAACAATGGAAGCCAGGTTACAGAACTTAGCTTTGGATTTAAATAGCAGAAGTAAAGCGCCGGTCAGTCACAATTTAACGAAGTTGTTGATACAGGCTTTGCATTCGGATGATAAAGGGTGAGTTTAAAATTTTCGTTTATCTTCTACTGTATAAAAATAAGTTGGGTTTTCCTTCCTGCCGCTATAACTCCAGAATGCACGAACCGATTTCCACGGTTTTGCATTCGTTGGAAAGGTCTCGGGCTCCGTGAGGTTTAGGTATAGCAAAGAAAAGGTGTCTCTGGTGGCGAAACGGAGTTCGCCCGGTTTGCTAGTGTTTAATAGTTATTAACCTCCTTTTAGCAGGAAATTCAAGATAATTGACATATATAAAACCTCCTCCTTTTTTGAAATCGGTTAAAAATGTTACATAACTACTGCTAATTCATACATATTGTCCTGGTATTTTATTATTAAAATTTATTTAATTACATTTCATTAAAATATTAATGTGTTTTTAACCGACTTCAAAAAAAAGGAGGAGGTTATTGTTGTTGTAAATTGGAAAATAAAATGTCTCAAATCGAAGTTCACGCTTGAACCGAAAAAGACTTACTGCATCACAAAATTAAGTTTAAAGGCAATAGTCTTTATAATAATTATTTTCTAACATGCAAAAAATGACCCTATACAAGTAAACACCATGCAATAAGGTTCAAAATGAATTGAGTTTTCGTAATTTTATGCTAAAAAAGACCTTTTCCGTAATTTAATACAGTTTAAAATTATTAATTATAAAATTTTCAGGTTAATACTAACGGTACTACAGAAGGATGATATAGCAGTAGCCTCAAGAACAGTCAGTTCGCTTCCCGCTGAATATGTGCCCGTTTTATTAGAAAAATTAGTCGATATGGCCACTAAGAAGACTAGCCAGTGAGTATTTGAAATGTGTTTTATTTTCAACTGAAGTTATGAATAAGAATTATTAGAGTTGTTGAAAGTAGGATAGCTGTGCTTTTTAAATTTTGTTTTATTTAACTGTAGTATTTCAAGACGCAAAATAAATTAAAAAACAAACATTCATTCAGGAACTTAATTATTTTGTGTTGTGGAAAAGGCAACTAAATACTATAATATTATAATGTTTAATTTCACCTGCTAATTCTTTTATTATCGTGAATCATTCAGAAATTGACTTTCTGAACGTATTGGTATATTTTTTGCCATTTACTTGAAGGTTGCCCGATAGAGATGGCTTTGATACATAAGGCCGACATTTGTACACGATATATTCTTCTCGTTAGTCGTCTTGTCAGGTTTATTTCCTGATAATTCTTTTTAGTTCTTTTTAACTAATAATTCTTCTTTCTTAATTTCTAGATGTTCAGCAGTATGTACATGGGTATCTGCGTTACTGAAGTCCCATTCAGCATTATTATTAGCGTCTATGAATGCAAA
Organism: Colias nastes; assembly: GCA_907164665.1. Lineage (NCBI taxonomy): Eukaryota > Metazoa > Arthropoda > Insecta > Lepidoptera > Pieridae > Colias > Colias nastes. The sequence continues at coordinate 22,466 of CAJQZM010023129.1, read as the reverse complement.
AGCTGCGGACCAAGTTACACAGCTGTTGGCTATATTTACACATAGGTGAGTACATACATACAAACAGATATTTTATATGTATATAAATGGGAGGTTAGAGAATTTCAATTTTTGTACAAAAATTGCAACCAGTCTTTCTTTTGTTCCAAAGTTTATAAAATTCAGTTCAGTAGTTGAATGCTTAAAACACAGACGAATCACTCTCACGTTTCTTAAATCACTACATAGTTTAAAACAAAGTCGCTTTCTCTGTCCGTATGTAAGCTTAAATATTTAAAACTACGTAACGGATTTTGATGCGGTTTTCTTTATTAAATATATTGATTCTCGAGGCAGGTTTTAGTATATAATTTACGGGCTAAGTTCCGCGGTTTCACCCGCGTGGCTCCGCTTGTGTTGGTCTTAGCGTGATGATATAATATAGCCTATTGCCTGCCTCGATAAATGGGCTATCAAACACTGAAATAATTTTTCAAATCGGACCAGTAGTTCTTGAGATTAGCGCGTTCAAACAAACAAACAAACTCTTAAGCTTTATAATATTAGTATAGATTAGGTTTTAGACAAAGCGGGCGAAGCCGCGGGCGAAGCTGCACATATAAGGAATTAACAATGGTTAAGTGAAACAACATATTTATAAATAAAATTACTTTATTTCAGACGATCAAATCTATGCCAGTTATTAAATCTAAAAGGCAGATTGGAGCTAACGATAGCGCAACGCAAATCTAACTCAAACGAACCAACGGAACAAGAAGCAGTGCTAAACTATAAAGGTGTGTATTATTTATTTATTGAAGTGAAACTTCTTTATCGGGGTTGGAAAAAAATTTAGTGCAACATTGTTTCGTTACGCGTGACATTTTTCCGTTACGCGCCATCTTTTTCTTATCCCTACCACGCGTGATTCGACGTACTTCTGTAAAGTTGCATATAGTAAATTATTTTTTGAAAAATAAGGTCATAAAGAAGTTTCACTTCTTACGTGTGTACACTAGTACACGCACACATTTTTTTATTTCAAAGTTGAAGTGAAACTTCTTTAGGCGCGTTGAGAGTAAAATTTCAAGGTCGCGTCATGGAGTAAGGCGACGATTGTGATATCTTTGAATCTTGCCAAAGAAGTTTCACTTCTGACACGTGTGCTCGGCACACACGCTCTTTTTTATATAATCAAAATAAATATGTATTTCTATAACAATTTTAAAATGTTACAACTATAAAAATACTAAGAATAAACAATGAAATAAGTAATTTTTTTATTGCGTTTTCCCACATGAGTTCAATATTAATATCCAAGGAGTAAAAATTTACAGTAAAAAAATTATAAGTAATAAATAATGAACAATAATTATTCATTTTCTAGATGGTTCCTCCGATGAAGAGATGGAAGTAGACCAGCTATCACAGTCGAGTGGTGATGAAGCGGAATGGGAGGACGGTGATGATGATGAGTCAGCCAGTGATCAGTCGGACGAATGATAATAAAATATATATTTTATTTGTTTGTTTTATTTGTAATAAAAATTACAACGCTCTGTCAGAACGTGAAATAAAGACAAACAATATTTACGCATTTATAATATTACTAGCTTTCCGCCAGCGGCTTCGCTCGCGTAGTCAAAGAAAAACCCGCAAACCCCCACGTTCTCGTTCCCGTGGGATTTCCGGGATAAAACCTATCCTTCCTCAGATCTCAAGCTATCTCTGTACCGAATTTGAAGTAAATCCATGCAGTACTTTTTTGAGTTTAGCCCCGAAATACATACAGACAAAAATTCTAAAAACTGTATTTTGGCTTCGGTATCTATTGTAGATCACGCCCCAAGTATTTAAAAAATAATATTAATTTTCATTAACTAGGTAACTATATTACTAATTATTTAATAATTTCCTGTGATAACATGTCTCCTTGAATAATTCTCCATCAAACACAAAAATAATGACACGATCGAAAACCGAGAGATTTATTGATATATAAAAACATTTTTTTTATACCTTACGCCTTTAAAAACTTCCGCTCGCGACCTCGCCTGCGGAATCAAAGGAAATCTAGATTAGGAATCACCGCGGTAAAAATAGCATAGGTACGTGATACGTCACTCTCTAGCCTTCTTACTATTTCAGATATTAAATCCAAAATAAAATACGTAGTTCAATAAAAAGAAATCGAATTTATAATATTACTTAGTTTTCAAAAATCCGTTCTTATTTTAGCAATTACCTATCTACACAGTTATTTCCTGTGATTCTCTGATAAAGTCCCGTTAAAATTGATACCTACCGGCTTTTTAGGTATTATTCAGAATTAGATTAATAAACAGCTTTATGAATATTTTCATTAGGTATATTCCTTGTATGTTAAAGAATTAAAATTGCATTACAATGAGTCCAAAAACATTTAGTGTACGTAATTGATGCAGTGAATTTTGTAAATTAAGTCTTGTGACTAGTCAAACGATAAAATATTTTGAAATTGAAATGCACGAGCGCGGGCAAAATGCTATGATTATGAAATACCTATAATGCCTTGGTAATTACTAATTATGAAATGTAATTCCTAAATAGTTTCATTTATAGGTACCTAAGTTTCATTTCAACATCCAAAAAATAATAATTTTTGTGATCCTAAATTTTATGGAAATTATAAAAATTCTCACATTTAATTACTTAATTAATAATTTTAATTATGTATATAGATTCTAGATTTTCAAATATACCTAAAGATACCTAATTGGCTAATTTCAAAAAATATATTTCTATCAACCACGTTAATTTATTCGTGGATTATCAATTATTATTTATTTATTAGATAGATTCGTATAAAGTCTAAATTAAGTACCTATACATAATAGGTACCAATTTTTCCCAGTTTTAGTGTTATCATTTACCTATGTTAGGGTACCTATACCCTTCCTATACCTATCTATAATCTAATCCTACCTAGACCACAGAGTAAGTGTGGAGTAAGTAATATAATATATCGTGAATATGTCGAAATATATTAGGCTCCTTTAGAGCTAAAGCGAGAACCATAATTCGTGACCTATTTTTCTACACAAACCTAGCAGGTGATTACAAAATGTCAATTTGATAACTTCATAGAAATCCACGTTATCTCCAGTGCATATCATCTTTCGAACTTATCTGATACAAAAATAATATTATAGTTATGCTTACATAAACACACTTCAGTATATATCTGTAAAACATCTACAAAAATCATTACTATTTACTATTGACAGTAAGGCACGGATTACTCTTGTTTACCTTTTAAAATGGAATCGAAAGATTACAAATCAATAACACTAGACCATTTTCGTTGGCTAAACGAGCCAACAAATTGGAATTTATGTGATAGTGTTCTGAAAGTAACTACGGACGATAAAACTGATTTTTGGCAAGGCACTTGGTACAATTTCCATTTTAATACCGGCCATTTATTTGGGATTGATATTAAAGACGATTTCACTTTTGAGGTGAGTTAAAATACATTTATTTACTTGCATTTGTTAATTTAATAGAAACCTAGGCATTATTTTAAACCAGTTTAATTAAATAAATGCACAAATACGTCTTATAAAATATAGTGTATAACTGTATAACCCGTTACAAAATTAAAACAAAAAAGAAATTAAACCTGTGTCCACTACAGCGTGACTTTCTGTAAAACTGGTTGCGACAAAAAAAACCATACTCGACCCATGATTTCATTGAGTTAATTGGTTAAATTAATATAAGTACATATACGTATTTTTGTTATATTGCTGAAGAATACTTTAATATATAGACTTTTAAGTTGCAAATCATGCTACCTAACATATTTTTGTAGTATACTATCATAAATTATGATTCATAATGCAGTCTACTGTCTAGGTCACAGAACTGTCGATATAGTTATGTGGTCTAGGTTTATTAAATTATATCTAGAATCCAGATTCGATATCTAGAACGCTTTCATGAAGTGCGCTCCACTCTTAGGCTCCACTTGATGATCACAGGTCATTAAATCAAAACAGAAAATTTAAAATAGGAAATATTTTCAAATATAATATGTAATTCGAAGAGCATAGAAAGAGCGAAAAGCAAATCGTCTACTATATTTGAAGATTATTGAAGTGAAACTTCTTTATCAAAGGTTGGAAAAAATTTTAGTGTAACATATTTTCGTTACGCGTGACATTTTTCCGTTACGTGCCATCTTTGTCGAATCACGCGTGGTGGGGCCACGCGTGATTCGACGTATTTTGAAAAATAAGGTCATAAAGAAGTTTCACTTCTTACGTGTGTACACTATTACACGCACACATTTTTTTTGTTGATTTTTTAACCTATTGTATAGCTTCTATCGCGGGCCTTGAGCGCGGGGACCGAATCGAGAAATTCCGTAACGAAAAAAACCTCACGCTCCCCACTCCGACGGGCACGGAGGTGTGGCTTGAAGGCATGCTATGTAGCTTTACCGCGGCAGTCCCCGAGTGACACACGTCTTTTTTTTTCAACAAAACGTGTTGCTGTAATACAGATATTATGTAAATAAATATAGTTACTTAGGTATATTTAGTTCGGAGTTTTTATTTGAAATTTTCTTAAAAAAAATTCTTATCCAGGCTTGCATAGAAGCAGATTTTGCGTCGCTCTACGACCAAGCTGGTCTTATGTTGTACATCAATGAAAAGCAGTGGATCAAAACAGGAATAGAATACACTGATGGGCAAGCAATGATTAGCAGTGTGCTAACCAATGGTGTATCTGACTGGGCTACCGGTAATTCGTTATATTGCATTAATTTTTGAAGTGAAACTTCTTTATCGGGGTTGGAAAAAAATTTAGTGTAACATTTTTTCGTTACGCGTGACATTTTCCGTTACGCGTGACATTTTTCCGTTACGCGCCATCTTTTTCTTATCCCTACCACGCGTGATTCGACGTATTTCTGTAAAGTTGCATATATAGTAAATTATTTTTTGAAAAATAAGGTCATAAAGAAGTTTCACTTCTTACGTGTGTACACTAGTATACGCACACATTTTTTAATCGTAATTAAAATTATAAATGCAAAAGATTGACAGATGTTTTTTATTCAGTAATTATAGATTGGCTTATTGAATTTTGATAAAATTTGGCATTGAGATGGATTCAAAAAATAATATAAAACTAGAATACAATATGTTATTTTTAGACGTATGAAAACTTCGATTTTTTTTTCAAATTATCATATACTATTAGACGTAGAATAAAAGTAATCTTATTTTTTTCAGGTATTTTCAATGGCAATCCTAAGAAATTTTGGCTGAAATTGAGTAGTGTTGGAAATATAGTTTGCATAAAATATTCTATCGATAAAGTGAAGTGGGTGCTTCTAAGATTGTGTCCTTTTATGAAAAAGGAAGAAGATTTATGTTTTGTAGGGTTTATGTGCTGTACTCCTCAACGATCTGGTCTGAATGTTAAGTTTAGTGAATTTAGAATAACTGTGCCAATTGATGATGTTTTACATGGTGATAACTAGAATAAAAATTGTAGATCAATGCATGTGTCTCTTATTTAAAACCTTCTCATTCGTTTAAAACAAATACACAAAACAAACATTTAAATTCTTTCAAGATTCAATACATATATTGAAAAGAAGTCGATAAGACTATACTGTACATGAACTTATCCCTTTATAGGTTCAGTATATAAAAGAAAATCTCGTAAAAAATGTTTTACATATTATTTTGATTGTAATTTATTTTTTAGCTTACAGTGTTTATGTGCAAAAAGACTTGTATCCATATTTAGCAAATATTTACGTTTACATGGTCACCCCGATATCTGACAACGGCAGTGTGGAGGATTGACAATTACAAAATGGCTTCATTTCCGGCGGCGGCAACACGGCGCGGGCCGTTTGAGCTGCGCCCTATTTTTGTTAAAATTTGTTTTTTATTTGATTTTCATAGATAAGTGTAACAAGTAAAGTTAATTGAAGAAAGCAGATATTCAAAAGAAAAATGGGTAAACCAGGTAAGAAATTATATTAAATTTTTGTATTCGGCTTCACCGCATGTGACATCTCGTGGTTAATTTTAAAATTTTACTATAGTTTTCTTCTATCTTTAATTAAAAACATTTTAATTTAAAGGCTCTTCAGTAGGTCCTTCATTTTATAAGCAAAATGTATGCCCTTTTTGTTAGTTTCTTTCCACATGGTCCTTTTCAAACATAACCTCAAATCTCCCACTTAATTATAGAACTATGTAACTAATAATTTGTAAAAGAAAGCCAAATTATTCTCACATAATTGGTTTTATGTTATGGTTCAATTCAAATTCCATGGTAGAGCGTGGTTTATAAAAAACCACGAGGGTCGAGGCATCATTGATCATACAATCTACAACGCATTTTGCAATATAACCTCTCGTCACCGATTTGCTTGTATAATATGCTCTTATTATTGTAAATAATTATTTAATTTCTCAATTTCTACACTATTTATAGTTGTTGATAAAAATGTGAATGTTAACAACAATAACACGTGGTAATAATAGAATATCCACAACAAAATTATCACACATTTTCACGTGGTACTCTCCCACCCACTAAGACTGACTTGTTAACAATGCTGTTTAATTTAATTCTATATATATATTTATTAACTTCATACACTAAAGTTATTAACCCTGTAATGAAAGGCCTAATTTTATTTACAATTACTAAAGATGATTGAGTAGGTTCAATATTTTCACATGTGATCTTAGTATTAACTAGCTGTGCCCCGCGGTTTTACCCGCAGGGCTCCGCTCCTGTTGGTCTTAGCGTGATGATATATAGCCTATAAGTAATGGGCTATTTAACACCGTAAGAATTTTTCAAATCGGTCAGTAGTTCTTGAGATTAGTGCGTTCGTACAAACAAACAAACTCCTCAGTTTTATAATATTATTAGTATAGATATTTGAGATTGATCGAATGATAATAGAGATAGCCGATTAAGGAAACTGTTAAGCTACCACCATTTAGTGAAAATTAAAATATACAAACATTAGTACACATTCATTTATTTTCCAACATAAGCTTTTATGATAAACTAGCTTACCGCCCGCGGCTTCGCCCGCTTTGTCTAAAACCTTATAAATTATATACTAAAATCTTCCTCTTGAATCACTCTATCTATTAAAAAAAAAGACGGGTTGCACTCCGGGAGTGCCGGCAGAAGTGAAAACGCGCGTAGTAGAGAGGGGATAGCTGTCTACTCTCCATCCGTCTTACGCTTTTTCGATCAGGTCACGTGTCCTGACGCGAGTTTAAGATTTTATACCCATTACAGAAAAAGTGCTCAACGCCGCTAAAGAAGTTTTCACTTCAAAAACCGCATCCAAATCCGTTGCGTAGTTTTAAAGATTTAAGCATACAAAGGGACATAGGGACAGAGAAAGCGACTTTGTTTTATATGTACTATGTAGTGATATCCCGTTCCATTAAAGAAACGAATCTAAACTTACGGGCAGACTGAAAATCAGTGCTGTTCAGGTGTTCAAGTCCAATAGCATGGCTAAGCCTGACCCGATTGCCATGTAAATTATTATATTTTTTTTAAGTAATATAAGTACCTAGTTTATGTGTGTGTAACATGTGACAATAAATATTTTTTCTTTCTTTTTTTTTTCTTTCTTTCTAATCAAAGTTTATCAACGGTTGCTCAACAAATGTTTATCATGAATACTTCTGTATACAAGCATATTATTTCATTGAATTTTTTAATGTTTTCCAGAATTCAACAGCCCCGGCGGCGGTAGAGGCGGTTTCCGCGGCGGTCGCGGCGGCGGGGGCGGGGGCGGTCGAGGAGGGGGCGGTGGGAGGGGGGGTCGTGGAGGTTTCGGCGGTGGGAGGGGCGGGTTCGGGGGCGGCGGGGGGAAGTTCGAGAAGCGCGGGGGAGGTGGGGGCAAGTTTGGTGGACGAGGAGGGGGTGGTGTGTAATGAATTTTTTAATTTTTTAATTATCTTAATATATATTAATCTCGTGTCACAATGTTTGTCCTCAATGGACTCCTTAACCACTTAACCGATTATAATAAAATTCGCACACCATGTGCAGTTCGATCCAACTTGAGAGATAGGATAGTTTAAACATGTAGGTACCACAGGCGAAGCCGGGGCGGACCGCTAGTAGTTTTATATATAGGTAGTGAAAAGTTTGTCTGCATAGAGTGAAATAATTAGGAATTTAGGCTGTGTGGTGAGTTGAATAGATTAAAATTTGTTTGTTGATAGATGTTGGGTTGTAAGCAGAAATGATTTATTCTTCCTTCTTTCTAAGGCGATTGGTTAAATCAATTTTTATATATGGCTCTAAGACTGTTCAATTATTGCCGCAGTTTAAATTACGTTCTCAATGATCTCTTATTATTAAATATTAAAACAGTGGATTGTTAAAGAAAAGTTAATATAAATTATTGATATAAATAAATATTAATTGCGTTCTCTTAAGAGTCAATTTGTTTATTTTATTATCACTACATAGTATAAAACAAAGTCGCTTTCTCTGTCCCTATGTCCCTTTGTACGCTTAAATCTTTAAAACTACGCAACGGATTTTGATGCGGTTTTTTTTAATAGATAGAGTGATTCAAGAGGAAGGTTTTAGTATATAATTTATTAGGTTTTAGACAAAGCGGGCGAAGCCGCGGGCGGTAAGCTAGTTGAATTATAAATAAAAAAATAATTTGTAATCTCTAGCCAAGCACCACACAATTAAGTTTTTACATTAAAATGATGATAAATCCTCTAATCTCGACCTATTCGTGAAGACTATGATACAGTAGAACTCCAATTATGGGGACCGGGACCCATTCGGATAATCAAATATTCGGATAATCGGATTTTTAAAATCAACATCAGCAGAAAGTTCTTCTTCCACTTCCACTTCAACATCTTCTCTCACATTTACAACAATTTCATTGTCATTGACAATTTGAAAACCAGGGTCAGACGTGTCACAAGCCATCCACTCTCCTACATCTTTAGCACTTACTTCTGTACATTCAGGAATTTTTACAATCATTTTTCTTATTTCCTCTAGTGACAACGCATCTTTATCATCATCATCCTCTCCATATTCTTGTTAGGGGAAGAATAATAGCGCACTTAGACTTTTTTTGGACAATTTTTTGTGATTCGGATAATCGGCGATTCGGATAGTCGGAGTTCGGATAATTGGAGTTCTACTGTACCACGTACCCACTTCTGACTACATCACTCATTATAATAAATAAACTATCATTTATATAGAAAATCTAATTAAATGTGTTTGTTAAGGCCGTGGGGGTGGTGGCCGAGGCGGGGGTCGTGGTGGTGCCCGCGGGGGCTTCAAGGGTGGCAAACAAGTTTTTGTCGAACCTCATAGGTATGTTATTTAATTTAATTAAATATATTTTATATAAAGTAGATTCAAGAAAGAGAAATAATGTTGAAAACATAAAAATTCTATTGCATATAAAAAGATTTGAGACATTATAATACTTTTTCTGAATTAATTATTTATACTAAAGTCTATAATAATATAATGCTGAATTTGTTTGTTTGAACATGTCAATCTCAAGAACAACAACAAGACCTGTTTACTAAATTTGGTCAATGCCTAACAATATGGCGATAGATTGCAGAATTAAATTTTAAACATTTAAATTTTTTTCTGAATTAACAAAAATGTTGTAATATATTCTTTTAAAAGTTGAAATGATGCTACCCAAATAACTTTCGTTCTTCTGAAAGCGAACGCTTGAAGCCAACTTTATTAACTGATCACAAAACACATTCAAACAATAATAATTTATTAAAAATCGTCTTTTTTAATATGAATAAATGTGTTTTTTACAGACACGCGGGTGTTTTCGTAGCTCGTGGTAAGGAAGATGCGTTAGTTACTAAAAACTTGGTGCCTGGTAGTGAAGTGTATGGCGAAAAGAGAATATCCGTTGAGGTTAGTAAGTAATGTTAAGTTACATAAGTTAGCACCGTAGAGGTTTAACTTGGAAGTAGTTTTTTTATATGGTAAATGTTTAAAATTTTATATATTATTGTACCGTGTGTTAATAGATTTTTTGTGTGATATTACCCAAAAAATCTATTTTTTGGGTAATATCACACAAAAAATCTATTTTTCAATTTTTTTTTGAAATTGAAATGCATAAAAATGTAATACAAACTAAACTACATATTTTTTTAAGTTACATTTATTTTGCAAATCATAGTTCTTCTTCATAGTACTTCTTAAAAAACTAGTAATTTAGGCATTTCTTTAACTAGACATTAAACTTCAATAAGACTTCTAGAAGCATTTAATCATCAAAACATAGTTTTACAAATTAATAATATGCTTAAAAAATATCTCAATGACTGGAAAAATTGTAAACAAAGTTATAACTGAATAATCTTAATATATATATAAATCTTGTGTCATAATGTTTGTCCTCAATGGACTCCTAAACCACTTAACCGATTATAATAAAATTCGCACACCATGTGCAGTTCGATCCAACTTGAGAGATAGGATAGTTTAAACATGTAGGTACCACGGGCGAAGCCGGGGCGGACCACTAGTATAATAATATAATTCTTAACAAGTTCATAAGTAAAATGTAACTTCTAAATGATGATTGTGGTCCCTCTAATCTGGACCTATCCATGAAGACCAGATCCACATACCCACTTCTGACGATACTCACTAAAACTCAACCGAACCTTCCAAATTCCACCAAATTCTAAACCGTTCCACGATTCCAGGAGAACGGTGAAAAGGTGGAATACAGAGTGTGGAACCCGTTCCGTTCCAAGTTGGCTGCAGCCATTATGGGGGGGGTCGACGGAATACATATAATGCCGGGGAAGCGAGTCTTGTATCTCGGGGCTGCTAGCGGTACTACAGTTAGTCATGTATCCGATATTGTTGGACCGGTGAGTTTATTTATACTAATGTATAACGAAATATATGAATTGATAGCATTCTAATCTATACTTAATATTATAAAGCTGAAGAGTTTGTTTGTTTGAACACGCTAATCTCTACTACTGGTCCGATTTTAAAAATTCTTTCCCTGTTAGATAGCCCATTTATCGAGGAAGGCTATAATTATATCATCTCGCTAAAACCAACAGGAGCGGAGCACTGCGGGTAATACCGTGGAGCACAGCGAGTGTTTTATAAATATAAATTTAGAATAAATCGATCACATGTCTTTTCCAAGCCGGGACGAAAGGCGCGGGTTCGAATCCCGCAGTGTGAGTCGTGATTGGTTTTTATCTATTCATAAAAATGTATAAGATGTGAGCTTATAAAAAAATTAACAACTACCAGTTTCAATATTTCGAAAATATGACTGAAATAAAAACATTGAAAAAATTTAGCATAATTTTACAGATGAATATGTCAGTCATATATATTCATTTTTAATCTGAGAAACAGGGGCAATATTATTAACAAGACTTTCTTAATAAATTAATTAGTATTCTATAAGGCCTCACTATGATCTTTATTGACAAAGGAGTAATAAAAAATGCTCAAATCATTAAAAAAAATATGTTCTATTTTCGCTCATTTGTCAATCTTGAAAATCTAAATAATTTCAATGATGAAAACATGCGTCCGACCTAATCGTGATGACTATGCATATCACTACCCACTATACTGAGTGACACACAAACATACAGACAAACAAACTCTCTAAAATATGAAAAATAAACAAAAATATTTATTTACAGGAAGGACTGGTGTACGCTGTGGAGTTTTCACACAGATCAGGAAGAGATTTAATAAATGTAGCTAAAAAGAGAACTAATATTATTCCAATTATCGAAGATGCAAGACATCCACTTAAATATAGGTAAGAACATAATATAATTATTTGTGATTATAATTAGTTAATTATGAATATTGTGTGGGTGAAACAAGTAAAAAAAAAACATATATTTTCTATAGATAAGAGATTTCTTTTTAACTATAATTTTAAAGTAAAACAAGTTATTACTTGAGAAAAATTGTTCGGACGTTTTCATCAAAATTTATATAAAAAGATTTGATCGTAGTACACAATAATTCATGAAATTAGAAAGTGTTTAAAAAATGTTTTAATAATAGTTTTAAAGTAATTGATATAATTTCAAAATGATGAAGATCCTATGAACTAAATCTGTCATGTTGATACAAATTTGAACTCTCTCTCTGATGTTAATACAAAATTAAATAAAACACATAATAATAAGAAACATACTAAATATACATATTTTTTTCCAGAATGTTGGTCGGTATGGTTGATGTAATATTTGCTGATGTAGCTCAGCCAGATCAAGCAAGAATTGTCAGTTTGAACGCACAGCATTTCCTCAAGAATGGCGGACATTTTGTTATTTCTATTAAGGTGAGGTTTTTGAAGATTTGATTTATGTTGGAAATTTTCTGTTTAACCACAAAAAACTTAAGACTTTAAGCGCGGATTCTCTTTAATCTGGTTTTGTCGTATTTCACATAGGGCCGATTTTTCAATGCTTGGATAAAACTTATCCGTCCAATAAAGTATTACACGATAATATTAAAATGTCACGTAAACTGTCAAATACGGGCAATTAGAATACGTTTTTAAAATTGTAGTTTTATACATTATTCGACGAATAAGTTTTAACCAAGGATTGAAAAATCGGCCCTTAGACAACTATTAACTTGACAGATCCCTGGTTTAAAGTTGGACTGTGTTTAAATTGTTTTGTGGTAGGACCATTTGTGTTTGTCTTTTGTGAAGATGGATGTTTGTGATATCTTGAATACTATTTATTAGATTTTATGCTGTTTCTCATGTGAATAAAATGCAAGTATAACTTACTATGCAAGCTAGAATTTACAATTATGTAGTATTATTATTATAAATTTGTCGCAATTTATAACTTTAAAAAGCAAAAATATGTAGAATTGTGATATAAAATGTTTTATTCAAAAATTTTAGTTTTTTTGGTATAAACTTGATTTTGTAAACTTGTTTTATAACCTGATTTTATCTGAAAATTAATTATAACAAAAATAAACTGATTATTAAACTAACTCTTTATTAGAAACATCCCCACAAAAACCTTGACCGTGATGATAAAAAAGTGCTAAATATTTCATGTTGAAAATTGAACTCTCTCACTGAGTTGCCGCCCAAATAAATAATAAAATCCCTTTTTTTTATTAAAATTAACCGCAAAAAACTATTTTCAGGCATCTTGCATAGATTCAACGGCACAACCAGAGGCAGTATTTGCAGCGGAAGTGAAAAGATTAGCAGCGGAAAAGCTAAAACCACAAGAACAACTAACTTTGGAACCTTACGAGAGAGACCATGCTGTCGTTGTAGGCATATTTAGGGCTGCGAAATAAAATTTTATATAGTTTTAATTTTTCTGTGACTTATTACCTCCGTTTTTTGTGTCAGATTGTTGAAAACATTTAAAATTTGATTGAGTTAGCAATCAAATGCTTCCTAATTTTTTTTAAGAATTGAAAAATCACGATCACGAGGCAGGATTCGAACTTGCGTCTTTTGCCTTGGCGGGCTTCGACTTTTTCCCTTCTTTAAAAATTTCACAATCTTTATAAAATGATTGGCATTTGTGCTCAAAAGTCTGCATTGTATATTTTAAAGGAAAAATACAATTCATATGTATAATGAATTCAAAAAGTCTATTTTTTCATGTACAGGTGACCAATTTAAGTTGTTAAGTGCCTAGATATGTTAGTGTAAGTTAGGTTAAGTTATGATGATGAATATATGATAAGGATGATTTTATTGTTTTATTTATTCACACCGAGAAAAAGTTACCCTACCAGGAACCTTATTTTTTGAAGTTCTCAAAAACTACATTTTAAATTGCACACAAAATGAGACGACATTACACACTAAATTATCGCTAAATAAAGTTTGAGAAAATAGTAACCGATGCACACACAACTTAAAACTAACAAACAACACAAAAACACAGTTTATGCTATAAAGTTTGTGCAATAAAGTGTTTAAAAAAAACTTATAAAGGACACTGATTTCATGACCCACTTATACTGAAACTAGCTTTCCACCCGCGGCCTCGCCCGCTTTGTCTAAAACCTAATAAATTATATACTAAAACCTTCCTCTTGAATCACTATCTATTACAAAAAACCGCGTCAAAATCCGTTGCGTAGTTTTAAAGATTTAAGCATACATAGGGACATAGGGACAGAAAAAGCGACTTTGTTTTATACTATGTAGTGAAGAGCCGTTAGAAAACTTCAAAGTGCAGTCATTTCTCTAGCAATCGAAAATATTGATGAAAAGTAAAAACCATCCAATTACAACAAATAATCATGGAAATAACGCAATATGTACAACGTCCATAGTTAAATTCAAATAATGAAATGATGCCATGAAATCGGAATATCAATCTCATCTCATCTATACAGTACTCATTTCAAAACATTTTGACCATCATCAATCGGCCAAAGACATACATCAGGCGAGATTGTGGTCGAGCGCTTCCCTATTCACAATAAAAAGAAAAACATCGCCAGGCGATTGGCACGCCACATCACACAGCATTAATCACGGCATTGCCATTTGCCTAATTTCAATTTTCATACCACAATCTTAAGCGCGTCACACACGGTGAAGATACTATAATATTTACCCGAAATTTTGGTGGAAATTTCGGGTCATTTGTAACAGGATGGCGGTTCTACAGGGGTCTTAGTACGCAATGACAAAAAGAAAAATGATGGTCAGAACGCTGATACCGGATACCTTATGATACTGTAATATTTTATATAAGAGAATCTTAACATAAAATATTATAGTATCTTCACCGTGTGTGACGCGCTTTAATCTGTCTCCACACAGTATATTTATACCTTTACTGTTGCACAGTTCCAACATAGAAAATCAAAGAGCAGTCTAATACAGAAAATCAACGACTAGTCTAAATACTATACTGATAATATTATTATACTTCAGAAAACGCATCCACTCGCGAGACGTACCGCCGAGTCCCGAGTGCGGTGCGCAATCCATAGTTTGTACCTAGTGGCTAGTAACTATGTGATCTAGGGTGAAACTGCGTAATTTTTTAGGAACATCTTGAATGAAATAAATCAGAGCCGGGTCGAGCTGAGAGAATTATAACGCAACTACGCGCTTGAGTGCGTAAATTCACATAGTTGCAGACGTGCACTCCTACAATTAGCAAGCGTGATGCAAGGCAGTGTGCCTATCAAAATTAAATAAAAATATTCAATACAGTTCTTAGATCATCATTCTTCGACGATATACAGTAAATTAAAAGTAATAATACTTAGTAGTTTATTAATTATTGTAGTTTGCTCGCACAAGCAAGATTGTTGTTTACATACCTGTAAAGGTATGTAATATTCCTGTGAATATTGAAGAATTAATCTTGTGAAGGTGTTAGGTATCAAAATTCCTCATTTCGTCCCTAAATTTTTAACTTACATACATATGTTTTGTGTGTAATATTTAGGATAGCTAGTATATAATATTGAAGAGGTTAATCTCGTTATAAGATTTATGAAGTAACAAGTAGTCTGGTAATTACGTATGTATGTAAATAAGTACTTGTAATGACCAGAGACCAAATTGAGAAATTTGAGAACGTTTAAAACACCTGCATCATGCTGCTGTATCACGAAAAATGAACGAATAGCGAAATAATTTATGAAATCGATTTTGAGTTTCTTCGTTCAATACAGTGTAAATGTACCTATTGTAGATTAGGAGAGATTAGGTAACAAAAAAATGATGCATACTATTGTAAAAAAAAGGAAGTAGGAAATAAAAGAGATGTTTCATTTTATTCGTTTATTATAAAATCACATTCATTTTACATATTATTATAACATACTTGTAAGACAGTTAAAATTTCTTACATTTTGGAATGTACTGTATCGTAAAAACATCAATATTTCAGATATAAAGTACAGCTTCACACCAAGAGATCACATTTTCCCATTTCAAAAACTCGAATTTTCATGTAAAAATCTTTTATATTATAATTTTTACCGTTTAGGTCCGCCGTATAACGTATTGGTCTCGATTTAAATATTTTCTACGAAATATATCAAATACTGTAAAACCGCCAAAAATACTTCCATTTCCCTCGCTGTACTTTTTTCTACATTATTTTATTTATTAATTAATTCCTAACTAACTAAAACTTAACTTAGTTAAACTAGAAATGCTTTTATTTTGTTAAGACAACAGTTTTACTATTTAATAGTTAATGAATCACACAACACCAAATATTCGTATACACATAGATTTTACAAGCATTTAAAATTATAAATACCTAATACCTAGAATAACCTAAAAATATATCACAATCATTCTGTAACTAATAAACTAAAGAGGAGCACTCATAAACAAGTAAATTAATTGTCAATACAATAAAAATGAGTAAAAAGAACTCTATCTACATACACAAGACAACTAATTTATTTATAATAGATATTTTATTGAATATTTGATAAATTCGTTTCTTATACATTTGATAGACCCGTATAAATTATAAATATGCATAGAATTGTCACTACTAAAAGAAATTAGAATTAATAAAAATGACGTCGAATCTATCATTCATATTATTCTTGCAATTTTCCCGCTTTTTTTTTTCAAATACCGTTAACGGCCGCCATTTTTAATTATAATTTTTGGCGCGAAACACTTATCATGATTTTACTACAACACAATTTTTCTACACATCAAGATATAATTTTAAATTCAACACGACATTTAAAATGGGTAACTTAATTTTCTAAATAGCAACAAACAAAAAATCTTCTACAAGAAGGAAAAAATATATAAGTAATATAAAATATAATATGACATAAAATATACATAGACAATTATTTCTAACCAATCATAAATAATATAGAATTAACCATAAATATATAGAAGTTGACATAGACAATGTTTATTTTCTAAATGTGTGCACAGATAAATAATTTAAATTAGATAGTTTGCCTCGGGATAGTCGATTGGCTCAGTTTTGACTGACACTTGCATGTTAGTAGCTGTCTTGGAGCGTTCCAAATTGTACATCTGAAAAAAAATAGAATTGACATAATATTAATATAATAATTATGAATTACTTATTTATGATTTAATTAAGTGTACTGCGAATGTTTTAAATAACGTGTTGGTAGCGATATCAGACATGTAAAGTTATTTGTGTATAATTATATAAATAATATGTTCTTGTAAAATAAAAACAACTATTTAGATTCTAATCTTGAAAAATTTCCACGTAAAGCTCGTTTTAACAAACATATTACTTAATTTTTTATACCGTGAACTTCCTAATCAGTGATAGGTTAATAAAAATTAATAATTGTTAGTATGAACTTGAGAAAGAGATTAATATTTTGGTGTTTTGGCATATATTTGAATATGTATGTTGCAGGTGTACAGTCGAAGCTGTGATATTACAATTTCACTAGTAATCTATACTAATATTATAAAGCTGAAGAGTTTGTTTGTTTGTTTTAACGCGCTAATTTCAGGAACTACTGGTCCGATTTGAAAAATTATTTCGGTGTTAGATAGCCCATTTATCGAGGAAGGCTGGCTATACATATATCATCACGCTAAGGCCAACAGGAGCGGAGCAACGCGGGTAAAACCGCGGGGCACAGCTGGTATTAAAATAAAATGGTGGATTTTCAATCATCTTAATTCCTTACAATTTAACAGGCTGATTTAAAATCATTTGGAAATTGAAATATTTTGTTATGATTGTATATGATCTTAAGTTTGAGTACGCATTTGAGTTTGAGTTTGAGTAAAACTTACCTTCATAAACAACGGAGTAGACAATTGAGCAACACTTGTAGCTTTGCTCAAGGAATCTTCATCGGGCGTGAGATTGACTTCAATTGGTGAAACTTTTAGCTTTGGGAAGCTCTTCTGTTTCTTGGGACGATCTTCCTCAGAGTCGGAAGGCGGTGGACGGATCTGTAATGTAAAAATTTTGGTTAAAAATTATAAAAATAACAATTTTTTTTTTCAATAAATTTTTTGATGACATTTTTTACCTGACTACGTTTAACATATAAATACAACACCTTTTCTGTGATAAACAAATAATATATTTACTCTAACTACTTACTCAATAGTAATTTAAAACTTTAAAGTAGTGTCAAAAGTTATTTTTCATTTATTATAATGCAAAAAGTTTTCCATCAAGAATATCTCTATAAATGTTTGTATACTCATGACCTCAAAAATGTCTAATTATTTTATCTTCTTACACTAAAAATATATATTTATTTAACTCACTTTTCTGGGACGTCCGGGGCCCCTACGTTTCGGCGGCATCGGAAGAGGTGATGGTGAACGTAGCTGCAAAAATATAATAAAATTATACAATCTATTTTATAGCATATGTAAATCTAATTTATTGTACATATAAGAGGAAAGAATTGAATATATTTTGTTTGTCTGTTACGATTTAAATAATACTCTCGACCGATTTTATGAATTCTTTTAGGGGGCATCCATAAATTACGTGAGGTGTTTGTTTTTTCAATTTTCCGAGATATTTGCCTAGACCCCCCCTCTCCCTAACGTAAGGTTAGATGAGATTTGACTCGACCCCCTCCCCCCTAAAACCACTCACGAAATTTATGGACGCCCCCTATACCGTTAAAAACATTTTTACCAAGTAATGTAGTCTTTATCTTTTTATTAAGCGACAAGTGTTTAGACATAAAATATAATTAGTTTCTCGGGCAAGTTTAAATATAATTTCACAATGAAAAGAAAAAATTTTAAAATTTTCTACAAACTAATATGAGTTTTCACGTCATTTTAATAAAACATATTTTCCTTTACTTCGCTCACCTTTTAATTAAGTTTCTAGCAAAATTTGTACGATGAATATTGAACAGTTTTTTGCTTTATGTGTGCATCGTAAAATCAAAAATGTCATAATATTTCAGTAGCAATTTATTTTTAAGTTTAATAATAGCTTGAAGTTGAATACTATTTTGTGTTTGTGTTAATAGTTTATAGAAAGACTAAAAACGATAATATAATGAAATTATTGTATTGTCACCGATTCTTGATAAGTGTACAAAGTTTGAATTAAATCTGTCCGTTTAAAGTGGGTCAAAATCGAGTCTAAAGGAGTCGGTTACATACAAAAAATAAAATCAATACCTAATATAAAAAGAGCGTTTGTGCTGAGCACACGTGTCAGAAGTGAAATTTCTTTAGCAAGATTCAAAGATACCAAAGTCGTCGCCTTACTCCATGACGCGACCTTGAAATTTTACTCTCAACGCGCCTAAAGAAGTTTCACTTCAAAAAAAATTTTTTTTTTTAATTTTTTAAACTTACCCGCCGTTTTCTAACCGGTCGGCTGCCATCCGCCGAGCGCGTTGTCATAGACAACGTCGACTCTGTTTTATTTATCACTTCCTCCTTCGACAGTATCCCGCTAATACGATTCTTGAAAAAGCTATCCTCCGCCATTTTCAACGCTTCGAAACATTTGTTCCCCTGCAACGCGTATCTAATTATCTTCAACACTTCAATACGACACAACAGTCGAGTGTCATCATCCATTTTCTTAAATAGTGGCAATAGAGAATTCATGAACATTTTGTCATCATTAAAATGATCATCTGGCAGGATGCTGTTAGCGTCGATCTTGATTTCCAGTTTCTTCTCCGTGTCTATGGTCTGGTTGCACTTGTCTGTTGTCTCTGGCCGTTCTGGCGGGTCTGGTTTTGTTTTTAAATCGAGCGGTTTGTCTATGGCTTCGTGCTTGATTCGCGGCATTTCTTCTGGTGCCGGGTGTTGGGGCGAATTTGAGATCTCTGAGAAAGATTCATACTTGTCTTGGGAGTAGCGTGGTTTTCTGAAAGGGGATACAATATATTAGCTGTGTAGATTAGTCGGTTTGAATGATAATAAAACTTAATATACATTGTATAGCAAAAATAATTTATGTAAATAAGTTAACAATAGAATTTTTGTGTGTTAATGAAAAATAAGACTTGGTCCAACAACTATTGATGCTTCATTTGAGAAGAATCAATATAAGTTAATTTGCTTTTACATACATATATTATTTTAATTTTTTATTAAAAATAGGGATAAAACCGAAAATTGTAGGACATATGCAATAAATTTTCGAGTTTAGATTTTTAAATTATGTGCTCCATTTTAAAAATCCTATAAAAAGCAGTCCAATTAAGAGGTAGGTATACAAAGTATATTTTCAATGTATTTATTAACTAGTTTTTGAATTTTAACCAAAATACAACCTTTTCTTTTATAATATTATTGCAAATTAACGATACGGTATACAATTATTAATCTAAATAGGTCAACATTATTAAGTCTAGTGGATAACAAGGATTTCCAGAATCGATGCAACAATTATAAGCTCAAATGAAGCTTTTCCAGAAAAGCCACAGTTCCCAGGAACTGTATCATAAACAGGTATCAATTTAATCGATATTAACTTGAGTAATAATTATGAAATAGTACCTAAATAAAATAAACAAATATTCAAAAAAACGTATGACGAATATAGGATCTATCTATGATTCATAGTTGAGGAAATTACGTTTTGAAAAATATGAGAGGTCCGTTTGAGGTCAGATTCTACTACAATTTAATATGTACATATTGGAATTTAATTTTGTTACTATAATAAAAAGTACGAAAGGTGTATGTGTGATGCAACGAAGTAAAATTGCAACACTCGTGATAAAACACATTATAATATTATGTTTATGAAATAACTAATTTAAATGTGGATATGTTAAATACTATTATATTGTAGAATTTACATTTACTTAAAATTATTTTCATTCCGTAAAATTTGTTACTAACAAGGAAGGACCAAGTGTTGAACCCTGTGGAACACTCAGTACATTTCCCACTCACACAGATATTGAATAGCGAAGGTCCAAGTGTTTAACCTTGGGGGACACCACATACAAATCACTCTCATATACAAGGAATAGCAGTGGACCAAGTGCTGAACCCTGCGGGACACCACATACAAATCACTCACTTGTTCTTCAGCGCGCGCAGCAGGAAGGACATCTGCCTGTGGTACTGATAGCGGCGGCTGCCCGGCGCGCAGTGTTCCGGCGGCGGGCACTTGCCTTGCCTGTACGCTTTCGTGTACGAGTCGCGTATTGACCGCCACCTCTTTTGCACCTCTTTACCTGTAAAATTAGATATTATTAATTTTAATAAATTGGTTAAACTATGTTATGACGATTCAAAAGTGCTCCTTTTAAGTCGTGTAAAGAAGTCTAATTGACTAAAAAAAAGGTTTGAGTTTGACAAAATGGTAATAAGAGGTTGAGCTTCAGTAAGAGTGTTTAGAATTAGATTATTTGGACCTGATCTAAAACAAGTATTTAGTTTATAAAGTTGAATCGTAGGTGTTAAGAATGTATTACTGTAGGCTTAGATCAAATTATTGATTTGGTAACATAGGTCAAGGCTATCTTTTTATGTAAAAAATATTGAGTTTTTAACAAGGAACTTCGACGTAACTTATATCGTAATTGATAAAAGTTACTGAAAAGTAAACAAAAAGTATGATTCATTTAAATCGGGAGTGTCAGATTTTAAAAGCAATGCGTAATATGAGTTTGTGGGATACAATATTTGCTGTTATTATTCATTTCAATGGCAACGAATGAAATTGTAAGTATCTCCAATAACAAATGCTAGCTAGGTTTCATAACTTATCTTTTCTGAACTTAAGTTATTTTGTACTCATTTTAGTGTTTTGGCAATAAATCTTTTCTCTCTTTTTTCACGAAAGAGCCTTAACTTGAACGGTACAATATATTAATTTAAATATAATAACTAAATGTAAATATGCCTCTCCTCGCGTTCCACTGCACGTGTCGCGATGAAACACGCATTCGACCCATCCGAATTTTGATACGGGAACACCGATTTACCGACACATCATCCCTATACGTGGACAACACTATAATACGTAACAGAAGACGTTGACAATAAATGTAGGTATGACACAAGACGACAGTTTACAAACGCATCCAACGTAACGACATCAAATGCCTTCGATAAATCAAAAGTGTCGACAACAATAAATTTATAATATAGACATCAGTGGGAAACTTATTCTCGGACTCAAAATCAAATATCCCCAGTGGATAACATCTATACTAATATTATAAAGCTGAAGAGTTTGTTTGTTTGTTTGAACGC
Organism: Colias nastes; assembly: GCA_907164665.1. Taxonomy (NCBI): domain Eukaryota; kingdom Metazoa; phylum Arthropoda; class Insecta; order Lepidoptera; family Pieridae; genus Colias; species Colias nastes. The sequence goes on along the minus strand of CAJQZM010023129.1, from coordinate 202 downwards.
GCTAACCTCGGGAACCTCTGGTCCGATTTGAAAAATTCTTTCGGTTTTAGAGCCCATTTATCGAGGAAGGCTATAATATCATCACGCTAAGACCAACAGGAGCGGAGCACTGCGGGTAAAACCGTGGAGCACAGCTAGTTATTTATAAAGATTTATATGTGAGAGAATCATAACAGAGTAGTTGTTATGTGGCTATACCTTC
>CAJQZM010023128.1:0-10522 GCA_907164665.1 Colias nastes | reverse complement strand
GTCCTCTAAAAAATGCAACCCCAAATGTAACTTTTCAATGGACCAACTAACTTGCCTACGAACATTGGACAAAAATTAAGCAAATGAGCAAGTGCAAAGATAGTACATAGTACATACTTCTACACGATTGTCCCCTGTCGATATAAATAATGTTTACATGTTTAAGTATCAAGGCAATGTTTCTGTTACAAAATTTATATCCAGATATTAACAACAGGCTTCTATGAAAAGGTATGGCTTTTTACTAGTGTTTATAACACAAGAACAAAAATTAAATGCATAAAGTAGTATCTATACATAGTGACGTCATATAATAAAGAAGTGGGTCAAATTGAACTCATAAGATTTAATGACGAACATACATCGGGACAGGTGGAGTTAATTAATAAAAACCTATCGGCAGAATGCGGACGATGGCATGTTCAATTTTATGAGTGTTGAAATTCGAGCCAACTGAAAATATGTTTCAAGATTCAAAACCTTTATCGTTTATGGAAGGCAAAACGAAATCAGACTAAAAAGATGAGATCATGGGATGGGATACGGCGTAGGGAAATCCGCGGTTGCTAATGCCAAAAACTTAAAAAGAGTAGTTTTAAACTATAAATATAAAACAACTTACTGTGTACGCCTTTGTTGCAACCAAAAAAAAAAAAGTCCATATCCTATTACAAGGGGAAGGGGTTGATTAAAACCTTGCTGACCCTGAGCAATCAACTATCTTCATTTCAAACTACATTAAAATCAGTGAAAGGGTTTATCTTTGAAAGCATAACAGGCAGACGAACATACAGACTTCCGCATATAATATTCCTATGGATAATCAAAGATAGAAACAATATATGATATTATGATAACGTATCACAGTACAGAACCGATGATCGCACTTACTGAGAATTTTAAGTCACGATTTTGCTAGATAACAAATGAACGATTTATACCTGTTTTGTGTGTTTACAATACTAATTAATAATTATTGTTATTGTTTGTGCACTTTTCTTATTTACTTATACGGATGAAGGTGTAAGCTGATTAAGATATTTATCTAAGCTGGCATAGGTACCTATTACGATGCTTAGATCAAACGAGCAATGCTTATTCTAACCCCACTATGCCAAATTATTTTTAGCTTTCGTTGTTCATAGTGTGTTCGAAAAGATTTTATGCAATAATCTAGCACTGAACAACACTGAATACGAATTTTCGTTTGCACTAAAAGATTACGAAAGAATGCTCTTGCTCTAGCTCTATGTTGGTTTCGTCTAAATGCACCGTTAAACAATGACATGAAACATTGCATTTATTGCATTTAATTGAAGAATAGACATAGTATCAAAACTGTGTAACATGAAAATTTAATTAAAGCAATTACACATGAACAAAGGCCGTAACTATTTATTATGTAATTTGCATTCAAAATTTCGTTCGTTGTAGTTTGGCTAAGTTTAATTAATGCTACTAATATTATACATACATATGTATTTGAATAATGGTCTAGCAAAACCGGCTATGCATATTTGGATGAGATTTTCTAAGATTTTTCGTATCAGCAAACATTGTTTTAGTCAACATTATAAACCTGACGTGTGGTAGTAACCATATTGTTGTTTATAACCAATTGATTTTGTTTTGCTTTTATTGGATACGCTTGTATTTGAATGCCCTCTAATTGCAAATAAACAAGAATGGCTTTGATGCTAGATTCTGTCCCGGACAAATGTGGAATAATGACAGCGCTATATAAGTCCTCTAGCGCCATCACTTTCTCACACTGGAAATAATACTGCTATAATGTCTTACTATGTAGTGATTCAGGGTGGTTACTATGTCTAGTAACCACCCTGAATCACTACATAGTATAAACAAAGTCGCTTTCTCTGTCCCTATGTCCCTTTGTATGCTTAAATCTTTAAAACTACGCAACGGATTTTGATGCGGTTTTTTTTTAATAGATAGAGTGATTCAAGAGGAAGGTTTTAGTATATAATTTATTAGGTTTTAGACAAAGCGGGCGAAGCCGCGGGCCGTAAGCTAGTATAACGATATAACAGAATAGGCACGTAATTTGTAACAAAGAGATGAGATCGCAAAGTTGAAGTTGCAATTATTTATTTAATTGTAAGAAAGAAGTATTCAACGATTGTTTGATATTCCTGGTTGTTTCAAATGAATCTTTCTTCTTTTTGTCTTCTACTTGAAAAAAACTAAGTTTGTTGTTAGAATATTTCTTATCATTGTGCATTCCGCACATTAAACGCTATGTAGGAATTTGATAGCCATTTTTCTTGAAATTGATAGAACTTTTATGTGCTTATTGTGTTGTTCAATAGTGATAGCTTGTATAAATAACGTGTCGATTTGGTAAATATCGACACGTTATTTTCCAATTCGAGTCAACTATAACACGGTCAAATACACAAAAAATATTATAGGTACACAAAAACAGATTAAGTTTACGTTGACCAATCTATACACATTACACAATTACCAACACATGTATTGCTATCGTTATCAGCCGAGTAAAACACATTATTTTTTAATCAGCGAGTCTATCGTAACAGTTAAATTACAAACAAATATTAAAACGATTGGAAATTTAAGTTATTTGAAACTTGGATCCGAACAGCTATATTTTACTTAACGTTGCGTTTTCCTTTAGGTAATCTTATAAAATAGTGTATGTATAACAACAATATTTTTATATAATAAAAGACAAATAGAAGATGAAAAAAATAGCAATTTGTAACACACTTTAACAATAAATTAACAGTTAAAGTTAAAGTAAAATACTGCCAACAACATACGTACAAAAATCAAAATGAAACAACGAAATAAGTCTTGAGAAGTGGGCTAAAATGTTCTAGTACAATATACAATCTATGTCACTGATTCTTTTAAACGGCAAATAGGTCAGTGGCCTTCATTGCCCTGACAGACGGAGACAAATTAAGTCCCTGATGGGACAGAACCCTTTTCTCGTGGAACTATTGTATTCCAGATCCCACTTAACATTATGAATGCGAAGGTCTGGCGATACGTCGATGTTTTGTGACTTCTTTTGTATATTTCCAAAATACTTAATGAATACCACCTACGTACATACACCTACAGCGTATAATACGGACCGTTCTCAAAAAATTTCCAAGATACATTTAGTCATAATTTAAATTTACCTACTCTTATAATTAAAAACTCAAACAACCTTATTTTATATTAATGCAACAATTCTTATTGCAACAACGCCAAGCAAAAATATTATATGAGATTTGTTATTGGATTTAAACACGTTGTAAATCCTTAAAAGTAATTCGAAGAGAAGGGTAAATATAGGTTTATAGTATTGTTGCGAGTTGCGACATATAACAACATTTTCCTAAATAACCACAAATAACTTAAAACTATGACCAATTAAGCTATCAGAATCATAGCAAAATGTTAAAATGCATGCTTACTCAATATGAAATCGATGTCCTGTTTATCATCATTCACTTCCCTTGGCTTAATATATCTCATCCACTCCTATCCATAAGTTCACTTGTTTTCATTTATTTCATTGTCCCTTAACACAGAGTCCTTTTACCTCTAACAAATCTGCCAATTTGGTTATATCACGCCAAGTCACGACGCTAACCTACCACCTCCCACAATACAATACAAAAAGCGCTCGATTGCCACTCATGACATATAAGTAGTCCGTGTGAACCCAATGCACCTTATAAAACTGCGGATCGATTGTGCCAAGTGTCGTGAATGGCCTTTGTATCATATCGATTACCGTTACCGATATAATGTATAATGTTCTCAGGTTGCAGCTAACGTATACCTACTTCTATCATCTTTTGACCTTTGAAAGCTTGTCCTTGCATACACGTGAAACGCATTTTTTTACAATCTATTCAGGACGAATTAAAAGCTTTGTCTCTGGTTTTCTCAATTCTGAAGAGACAAAATGTATGGATGCAGCAAGAAAAAGTTACTAGAGATTTTTATTGCTAACTTTTTAATGATTGCAAAAACTATAGTTGTTAGTACAGGATAAAACGTTTTATCAAAATTAATGCTTATTAGACGATAACGTTTCAAATAACAATGTGGATTTAATGAATGAACATATTATCAAACAAACATAATACGAACAGCATAACTTATTGGAATTACATAGCAAAAAAAAATAGCAGAATAACCTCAAAATTATTACCATAAATTAAACTCCCAATATATTCAATTTACTTTAAGTGTCAACGCAAAAACCTTGGAAGTGCCAAAGCCATTTAAAATACGCATAGTAAGTCGAAATGTGAATAGATTTGGCAAACAAATGGGATCACTCCGAGGCTAAAGTGGCTTATCCTTTACATTAGTTTTTGGCAAGCCTAGAATTTAAAAACAGGCCGTAATTTTTGCTGATAAAATGTGGGCATAAAACGCTCCTAAAATGCGCAGCAGATTGAGATAAAAAGTTTATGGCTGTGAAACAAACCAGTATTTCCGTACTGATTCATTTTCTAATCTTCCTAAGGCTCAATATTAAACATTTTTGAGCATTCCAAAAACTTCATGAAAACCTATCAGCACCAGCTTGCATTCACATTGTATCATGTACGCCACAGCTTTAATTAGTGACGTCATACTGCAGCTTTGTAACTTTCGAGTCTCGGGTTTCACGAAAACGTCTATTAAGAGGGGTCAAGCCCAATCTAATTAGTCTGGGGCATGGTGAAACTAAATTAATCCTGATCGGAAAGCTCAATCCTGAATACGAAACAGTAGTTAAATTTATATCCGTGAATGCTTCAGTAAATGTAACAGAGGAAGAAATTAAAGGTATACTCGTTTAAATACATTATAACTATAATTTAAATTTTATATTAGTAAAGAAATCTATAAACAGGTACTATAGATTGAATAAATTTAAACAAAAAAAAGTGCGGAAGATGCAAACACTAGAATCATTTTGATTCTGAGCCAAGTGAAATTATTCTGCGCACGCGACCGTGACTTTGATACTATCGCTTGACATTTTTTTGAAGTTTAATTTATACATTTATTGCCAGTTCAAACTGACTCTCACATACTGGCCACTACCTACACAGACAGACAAAACTTTTAGGTACTTCACAAAAGTATTTCTCGACAAGTTATCACCATGCATCACTTACAACTAATTCATCTATCTACGAGTGATATGTTGCATTGTAACACAAATTCAAAGCACGTACCACTTTCATGCACTTGACAAAAAAGCGTCGTGCGTCACTCGTACGTAACACGTTTTGACGTCTGCCGATCGCATTCTTCTACTTATTATTAAATCTAGTTCCCAAGACCTATTTCTGTTTAGATCACCTAGCAATGATCGGAATGTAGTTTAGATTATAGCTACAATTGAAATACACGATATTTTTTTAAAATTATTCCATAAATTTTCCCTGCCCAGAATTATCGAAAACCCTCGAAAAGACATCTTATAATTCTTACTAAGATGCTTTGATAAGACTTCCAATTTTCTTAAAATCTTTAAACGTCCACCAGAACCATATTTTTATCTAAACCTATCCATAAAACTAGGCCTAGGTTAAATTTACTAGTGTTAATTGCATGGTTAGAATTAACTGCCTAACGACTAGATACAGGGATATTATTCAATGTCAGATCACGTGAAGCACATCATGTCTAGTGACCATAAAATTTGCTTTGTCAACATTTAATTGTAAGGTATTACATAGATACTACTACTATTACTGAATGATTATAGTTGTGTTTATGTTTGCAACTAGTTACTAGCTGTTGCCCGCAGCTTTACCCGCATGGTCATGAAGATAAATTGTCATGGTACATTATTTATACAGTATAACTTTCATCCCGGTGGGGGTCGTATTTTATCAAAATCCTTACTTAGCAGAGACTACATCATAATGACTATCAACATGCCAAATTTCAGCCCGATAGGATAGAGGATAAGTTTTGGATAAGTCACTTTTACGTTTTATAAATTAAAAGAGGACGTTTAATTAAATAGGTACTGGTAAAATAATGCAGTCTTACTGTCCTGCCTACGAAGTAATTCTACAGAATTCAAATGTTCTTGAAAGCTGACCAGAATAGCAATAGGCAATAGACCTTATCAGATCAAAGGACGTGAAAATGTCAAAGGACAAAGGGTGCAAATAACTTTTACGTGCACCTACAATCACGCTAGTTAGGTGTAATTATTCTAATGTCTATAAATTAACTCCTTTTTGGCATAATGTGACAAAACTAGTAGTAGAATAAGTAATTATATCCATTGGACAAATCGTATTCGTTAGATACATTAAAGAACTTTCATTTTCGCGTAATTTCAAAACTACTAATCGCGCTCCAACTTAGACCACATCTTCGCTTACCAGTTACCACCAGGCGAGATCGTCCTTATTTCTTCGTAAGAAATCGCGTAAAACAATATGTTAAAATGGTCATTAAACTTTGAACGCGACTCGCGGGTCAATCAGTACTGAAATAGGCTAAAGAATTCTTGATGACTCAACGAACAGACTGAGAAAGGTTTAGTTATTTATTATTTACAACGGAGATAAAGCTTTGAGCGAACAAATCCATTTTGTAGAACTCACTTTGCTATAGGTATTTTTTGCATTTATAATGCATCGAGTTTTTATTGAGTTTCATCGTGTTTTTATTACTTAATTATTAAAAATGTGTTGTGTGCTGTACTTGCACTGTTCTATTAGTTTGGTAAAACACAGACAAAATGAAAAATACACAAGATTTTAGGAAAGAAAGATCCAAATTACATACATAGTTAAAGTACTCTACAGTTGCACAATTATTAATTAATTTAAGTAGAATCACATATACAAAGGATAGACACGGAAGTGTAATCCCATTTGAACCAAACCACACCCAATAACCGGTACTAGAGAAACGACTTTGACTCGAAGAATTACGACGCCCTGCCTTTTATCTAGATCAGTATTTCGTGATTATCGACTCTCTGATTAGTCTACGGACTACACGATAAAGCGAATTCATTTAAAGTGTATCCGTGTGTTTGGAAAATTCTGTAATTTCCAGGATTTATTCCTTAATTTAAAGAGCAAATAGTGATAATATAGTTAATGTAATGGTATTTGAAACAACAATTTATAAGGTCCGAACGTCTGAGCAATCATTTGTAATAGGTAATAATATCAAAATAATGAACTACTTTATTAATTTGTTATCTTTGCCTCACGTGTGATTTTGCACGTTTTATAGAAACCAGCGATAAGACTCTTTGTTTTGAGAATACATAATATAGAAGTAATAGCACAGTGTGCAGTTAAAAATGTCTTTGATTATGTCTAACTGCTATCAGGATATATAGCTTCTTTTATACGTGCTTTCATGCTTGAGAGCTCTCCTTAATCAAATCCTATTATATTAAATATTATACGCGAAAGCTTCACTACATAGTATAAAACAAAGTCGCTTTCTCTATCCCTATGTCCCTTTGTATGCTTAAATCTTTAAAACTACGCAACGGATTTTGATGCGGTTTTTTTTAATAGATAAAGTGATTCAATAGGAAGGTTTTAGTATATAATTTATTAGGTTTTAGACAAAGCGGACGAAGCCGCGGGCGGTAAGCTAGTATAAGAATATTTTGAATATGGATGTAGGTTTGTTACTCTTTAAAAAACCACTGAACAGATTTTGCACTTGGCAATGATGTAGATTGTAGCTTATGAACCAGAGAGACACAGCTAGTTGTTCAATATCTTTGTCATAACCAATAAATAAAATGGAACGTATACCTTATCACGGGCACTCAGTTATTGTTTACACAGTAAACAGCTTAAAAGCCGAATACGCAATGTTTACTCGGAAACTCGATTCATCTATCTATCAAAGGAAGTAATATGGCTGTCCATTACAATAGTATTTTATCTATATTATTATATTACGAATGCAATAGGTATGTATCATGTATGTAGTTTATTGATGACTAACGCTGACAATTTCTTCATAATGTCCTCACATAATTAAATAAATATAAAAATAACCATATTGTGCTGTCAGATTGATCATCATCATCATCATCAGCCTACATTTGTCCACTGCTGGACATAGTCCTCACTGGCAAGCCACTGAGCCCGGTCGTTCGCTGTCAGATTACTATCGAATAATCTGTTAATCCACCTTTCTATTCAATTTTTGTTTCCAAGTAATATTAAACATATGGGTCAGAAATTTCATAGACGAATATTTCAAGTATGAAATAACACTAGCTTGCCTTAGATGGAAACACATTCGTGACCATATTGTGTAGAAGACGTCAGCAACAGCTGGTTATATAATTAACTAGCTTACCGCCAGCGGCTTCGCCTGCTTTGTCTAAAACCTAATAAATTATATACAAAAACCTTCCTCTTGAATCACTCTATCTATTTAAAAAAAACCGCATCAAAATCCGTTGCGTAGTTTTAAAGATTTAAGCATACAAAGGGACATAGGGACATAGAAAGCGACTTTGTTTTATACTATGTAGTGATAATAGTTTCAACACTAACACAGTAAATATCCTTTAAATCCAAAACTTCCTGAATCGCTGCATACTCTCTATTTTTCATTTCATTCTTTTATACATTGGTAAATTGCACTGAAAAGGGAAGAGTTTCATATACTTCATTTACAGGAACCTTTATTTCATTCCACTAGTCCAGTATTTAACTTGTAACACAATGGAGTGAGACAAATAAAGGACAATTCATTTCCTGTGCTCGACTCAACTGCAAAGTGCAAGTACACAGCACAGAAACTTTACAAGTACGCTTTAAACTTACACAATTTATATGTACGTTGTATTTTAACGATATTATATTACAATGAAATAAATTGGTTATGTTCAACATCAAATTTCCGTAAATTGTTGTATTGTTAACCGTAGCTAAACTGTGAAAGTCAGTTTGCATCTACGATAGAAAGTCTACGACGAACTGAAACTCCGAATAAAGATTATGTGTTTATTACTAACAAGGCATATAAATACAAACTTGAACAACAATATTCCAAAACACACTAACCCTTTTTGGAGTCACGTTTCACTATCTCGGTTATATGGTTTATTATCGAAGTTAGCACGTTAACCATAACCACAAAGGCCAAACAAATTTAATGAGAACCTCTCATACATTAACATTATTAACGTAATTAAATAAAACGGCCAAACACTCGGCTCAAGGCTGCCATCAATGCGCTATCATATTATATTTTAAAATTTTTCCCTAACATTTGTTGAATAAATCGGTAATGTACAAGAAAAATGCATTTTCAAAATATGTATAATGAAATTAGACACTTTTAACCCCAGTTTACAATTCGAGACTTAAGCGAAGTGAAAACGGTATTTTGTATTAATAATAAAACCCATACAAATTTCCAACAGGTGATTTGAGTGGCTCTACCTACGGACACTACGGATGTAAAAAGTACAAGTAAAACAAATATTTATTAATAACAAAAGCATACAATATCGTTGATACTTATGGCAATAAGGCTGATAACCCATTGAGCCCCAAGCGGCCCGATCGGTCCCAGACACAATAGATTTTCTATTGTGTCTGTGGTTCCGGGGCCTGAGTTATCACGGTAAATTATTTGATCCAAGTTGCCCACACTAGACTCGTGGCCAGTATTGTGAGCATCAATACAAAATACAAAGAAACAAATGTAGGTTTAAATGTTTAATATTTATGCAAAAGGGAACATCGCTTATCATCAGGACGCGTTCATTCCTTTATTTGAACCAAAAGCAATTTTCGCATAAAAACCGAAAAGCAATTTGTAAATGCACTGCTTGTTTTATACGTGCATGCGAGTAAACTGCAAGTCTAGACATCGATTATATTAATTAACTTTATAAGTGGATTATTATATACTCTAAGAACACGATTATTAGTTGAAGGTCTTTTAATTTTTAATACTTTAACATACCTAATAAAATACTTATATAAAACTTTTTCCACATTAAATCTAAATGTTACGCAAGTCGATTTGATACGCATTTCAGCGAAATGGTATTGAGTCACTTTAATGGTGTTTTAATGGCTTGAGAGGAAGCCACTATCCCATACTTAATTCTAAAAATAGGTACACTCGCCCCCTTTTACGATTTACGATTGAATTTTACGCGTTCTTAAATGCCGAATACATCAGAATCGCGAGCGTTCGAATTAGGGGTGCATCCGATACCGATACCGATACCGATATATCGGCGATACTTCGGGTTAGCCGATATATCGGTATCGTCGATATTTTTATGGCCGATTCAACGATACTTTTTAATTTAAAAATGTAGTGTAAACGAGCGTGTTGTCTTGTCTATTCCGTTGCAAACGAGGCATGAACTATGCTCGGGGAAACCCCGCGCTTGTGAGTGTGTTGTTGAGTAGTCCCAATATAACCCTTATTAAAACGCTGGGAGCTATACTTCCCAGTTCCCACGTCTCAGATTGAAGTAAATCGTGTTTTATTTTTATATGCT
>CAJQZM010023126.1:0-11749 GCA_907164665.1 Colias nastes | reverse complement strand
TAGTAGTCAAAAGTAGACTTCTCAAAGAGAGATCAGTCAGATATATTTGAAAAAAAAAATTAAACGTTTTTCCATATAGTTAAGTATAAGAGTAAGTTTAAGTTCTACATCCCTGTCTTTACTGTATTACCTATTAAAGTTTACATTTTCCTGTGAATTAGATACTCGTATAATATGTTTTAGATTGTTATAATACTTTTAATTTTAATATCTTATATCCAATTCATGTATAAGGGTTTAATAACCAACATACACCTAGTACTTATAAACAAGGGGTTGCAAGTATCTCAATTCAGAGGACAAAGTCGAGTCATCTTTAGCCAACTCCGCGACCATTTCCTTGGCTCTATTGTTCGCGTAGTCATGTCCGCAGTCGTGCCGCTCCACCATCTTTGAAAGCGCCAGGCTGAGCTGCGCGCGAGCACCGCCGCTTGATGATTCTACTAGGGTCTTCATAACGTCGGGGGAGAAACCCTGGAGATTTTATACACACATACACACTTACCTACTGGTGAAGGTAATATTAGTGTCTTAAATAGTAACTTCTTAAGAGAATTATAATTGATAGCATTAATTATAATATGTTTGATGTCAGATAATCTGCACGTGACACGCTAGATTACAAAGATTTGAAATCGTCGAGATAAATATTAAATATGTAATAGTATTTGTGCGCAGTTGTGTTCCCTTATATTAAAAAGCCGAAGAGTTTTTAGACTGCGCTAATCTCAGGAACTAATGGACGGGAAAAAAATGGTGAAAATTCTTCCACCATTGGATTTGTACGTAATCCCTGAGTGCTATAGGTGTTAATCTTATTTATCAGTCTGTCCGTGACAGCGCTGTAAAAGCCTGAAAATATTGAAGTTTTCAGCTCGACTGTGATTGATTGAAGTAGATTATTTGTTTCAAAAACTAGATATCCTTCATACATTCTATAGGAATAAATAAGGATATTGTCAGGTTATCTAAATAACGAAAATTCTTATATACATTAACTTGGCTAGAAATAAAACTTTTCAAAGGACAAGCCAATTTATGTCGCCTTCACCAAAAGTGCGTTGTTTTTGTTCCTACAATGAATCTTGGAATTATATACTAAGGATAAGTTTCACTATAAACCGGACCTTGACCTCAGATTAGTTTGGGGACATAAAACAATATACCGAAGATTTGAGGAAAACAAAGTGATAAAAATGCTAGTGATTGGTCTGATCCCATTTATGGATACGTATTTGTCAAATGATTATAGCTTTATTGTTCTAGTAGACTATATACTAAATGCGATCTTTCTGGTTAATAATTTGACGTGACTTTGTGTTGTAAATGTCCGGCATCGCTTTGTCTAAAACCTAATAAATAATTACATATATATACTAAAACCTTCCTCTTGAATCATCTATCTATTAAAAAAACCTATCACAATCCGTAGCGTTATAGTTTTAAAGATTTTAGCATACATAGGGACAGAGAAAGCGACTTTGTTTTATACTATGTAGTGATAATATGCTGAATGCTGTGTTGTTATCTTAGGACAGTTAAGGATTATTATTATTTCACATCAAAAAAAGAATTCGTATAAATCTTGTGTGAAGAACTATGTAGAAGAATTTATTTACGTCTTTGATTAGATATTCCTTATATACTGAATTAATTACTTAAAGCCACTACACAAAGACGATTAATCTAAGATTAGAATCTATAACGAAAAAACACAATAAAGTCATCACCGCTATCTACTTTAAAAAATATCGCTTAAAATAAATCGCTGTCATTTATTGCTATAATACTGGAAAACCCCAGTCAACGACCCTTGAGAATACATCCACAGTTTAAGGTTTTATTTCAAATAAAGTTTTCTCAAGAGAAAACATCGGAATGCATTTGAATGATATATCGAAGATTAGAGCTTGTTATTTTTTATGTGTATCCGATTAAATGGAATTGCTTGATATCCGTCTGAGTAGATTTAAAGTCTTGTTGTTTGTATAATAAATCGCTGGGACTACGAATGTGTTTATTTTAAAATATAATAATAAGTTATCATATTTTTAGAATAAAACGATATAACAGAAAGATATTAATGTTATGTTGGAAATCTATAAGAATTCAGCAAAGATTTCTTTTCCTATTCCTTTTTTGATAAGAATTATACCAACTCACAACGGAAGACCTTACAGATAGTATTGCTCCGTTAACGACATTAATAAACTAGATGAAGCCCCTGATATTGATCACATTACAAATCCAACGACACAAGCAAAGACGTTTTTAAGACTGTATGTTTGTAGGTATCCTGTATGTAACCGATTCCTTTAAACTAGACTTTGAACCACCCTAAACGGACAGATATAATTCAAACTTTGCGAACTTATAGAATGTTTTTTTAACTATAGTTATTAATATTTTCATGTACGATTAGGGCGAACAATTTCAGAGATTTCTATAAATACTTTAAGTAAAATAACTAAAGAAAAACTTACGCTATAATCCGACAATCTCTGCCTCTTCGCGTCTCTGCTCAAAAGATCATACAACAACAACAGTCTCAAATTGGACGACGACAATTTTCCCTTCGACGACGGTTCAGCAGGATTGGCCCTTAACCCTTCCCAGATATCCACCACCCTGTCATCATCAGGGTCACTTGCCATCCTGATCATATCCCTCACATTCGGTGATAGATACTGCAAGTTCTCTTCATCTATATCATCATCACCAGAACGACTGGATACTTTTAGATCATCGTAAGGTGGTAGCAAATGGGGATCGTTTGGTGCTGGTTCCATAATGGGCTTAACTTGCTCGTTGTGTGCAGATAATAATGGCTCTTCTGTGTTTGTCTCTTGGGGCTGTATTAGCGTGTATTGAGAGTGCTGTTCGACTGGCAAGAGAACGAAGGGCTCGGTTTTATGGTGCAGCCGGTCGGAAGGTTTTGGTGGTGATGATGGCGAGTATAAACCTGGCTTGTGATGCTTTGTGGTGAGGTCGCTGTAACATTTTAGGTTTAAATGTATATAGTTCTGGAGACTAAAAAATTGTATGTCAGTTTAACGAAAAAATATATGTAATTATTTTAATACGACTATACATTTTCTTTTTGTAGTAATAACTTTTGAGTAAATACATATAAAATATAGTAGACTATGTATAAGTAAAATATTTATATATTCATTCATTCATATTTATTATATTTCAAAATTCATAAAACCCATTAAATATTCTGTTTATTGTTTAGTTAGTCAATTACAATTATCTAGAAAATTAAATTGGTATCTCTCGTCTAGACAGTCGAGTTATGGCTTACCAGTTAATTAACTTTGTGAAATAAACATAAATAATTGTGAAAATTAGAAATACTATATTATTATTATATTCTATTTTAGTGTTATTAATATGCCGTTAAAGTGCAAAGCGGAAAATACAATTACTAAAAAGATAGCGTATAGAAGCGTTAAGAAGCAGCTTAAAGCCATCCAATCTACACATTAAAGAGGGAATTAAAGAAGGTTAGAGAAAAAAGATAAAAGGATGCTTTACCAATAAAATTACTGAGTAGGTACTAGTTGCTGAAAAGTTGTTCTACAGGTATAAAATAAGTGAACAAAGTATCTATACTAATATTATAAAGAGGAAAGGTTTGTAATTATGTATGTATGTATGTATGTATGGTTTTCACGCATAAACTACCGGACCGATTTTGATGAAATTTGGCACAGACAATCTTTAGACTCTGAGAAATAATAAAGGCTACCTTTTATTGCGAAATATGTACCACGGGTGAAGCCGGGGCGGACCGCTAGTATAAAATAGAAGTACTGAGTTCTCAAAGCTTTTCATTTACATGAAAATATTTTGAAAGATTTTATATAGGCAGTCATTTTGTTACTCTGTTTGCAAAGTCGAAACATAGAGCGCGTGTGGCAGTAAATATTTCATACGTCAATTCAAAGAATGAAAGGGAATTGACATAATTTTATTTTCTATTGCGTATGTGAGTCGAATGCAGGAATACTTTAGCGGCAACCTTGCCGAATTTATTGAGTACGCGTCTAATGCAAATTTATCTCTATAATACTGACATATTGAGGGATTTGGTTAGGGTTGCCACGTTTTTGGTATATAAAATAGTTTATGTGCGTCTTTATATAGAAGTCTGTTACATTTAGGGTCTATTGTTGTAATGTGGTTGAACGTTGTTGTAACACGTTGTTTGACTGTTTTCTTTATATTGTAGAGTCTGTTATATTTAGGGTTGTTGTTACATAGTAGTATATAATATAAATAATTATGAATACGGACCTTCATTCTACACCTTGCTAGTTTACTGACAATTCTTTTCTTCCAATGAAACAGTGATATCAAGCCTTTATAGAAAAAAAAATATTTTAATAACCTTGTTACCTAATTGCCTGGAAGAGATCACTTTTAAGTGATAAGGCCGCCTAATAAACTACATATTTTGCTTTGTATACATTAGTAATAAGTTTGCCATGTATAGTTTTATTAAAGAGTAATAAATAAATAAATAATTAAAAGTAAGCAGAAAGCATAGACCATCACCTAAGCCCGATTCTCATGTACCATCCTCTCGGCAAGCTGCTAAAGTAATCATGGTTAACATACAGCGGTTTAGGAGTGGTGGGGGGTGGTTTTTGTGGTACGTCATCTTTGACCTCGAATGACATCTGGTCTGTGAGGTGCGCGATCACCTGCATGGCGACGGGTAAGTAAGAATCAGAAAGCTGGACCTGCTGTTTGGCTGAGTGCACCTGGAAAAAAATATGTAGTCTTGTATAAAAATCTATACTAATATTATAAAGCTGAAGAGTCTGTTTGTTTGTTTGAACTAGCTAATCTCAGGAACTACTGATCTGATTTGAAAAATTATTTCGGTGTTAGATAGCCAATTTATCGAGGGAGGCTATAGGCTTTATATCATTACGTTAAGACCAACAGGAGCAGAGCTACGCGGGTGAAAGAATTGTGAAGATTTGAATGATGCGTGTTTATTTTAGGAGTCAAAGTTGCTAAGGTGCATCTGTGATAGAGCTCATCAGTTACATTTAGGATTGTTGTTGTCTAAGTAGAGGATGGATAGATAGAAGAAAGTAAAAGAACATGTTTTTTGTCACCTTTAATGTAAAGGAAAATTGTTGGTTTCGAATTACATATTTCTTTATTAACTGTAGAGGTATAATATACAGGGTGACTTGATATAGGTGAAATAGTTTTAAAGGCTAAAGACTAAAGTTGACTTTTTTTACTCCAAGTGAGCTGTACTTTCACCCGTTTAAAACTATTACACAGGCTATATAAGTCATAAATAAAACTTATTTTTGATAGCTGTTCCATCGAAGATTTATAAGAAGATAGCACATACTTACAACGGTTATATTTTTGTCAATACATTCATAATTAAATTCAAAACAAACAAGTTCATCCCAAGAAACCGTTCAACATGTTTCTTAATAAATCAAGTCAGAAACCTCATTTATTAATTAATATTTAACGAAGAGCATGCGGCGACAGAAATAAAGACGTACTTCAATTATTATAATTAATGAAGAAAATCCTAATTAATTTGCTCTCGTCTCAGGAAGCACCATTCAATAAACATTGATTTAATTTTGCTTATTTTGTGCTAAAATTGGAAACGTGCTTTGTAAAAATTTTAGATAATATATATTACCTATGATTTTTAAAATATATCCCTTAGTGATATTTATACTGATTTACGCAAGCGAATTTGCTTGTAAGTTGTAACTAAATACTATAATTTACCTTCTAAGAGGATTCTGTTTAAAAATTGTATTTGATGTAATGTAATGCCAAATTAAGAAACATATTATAATAAAATAAGAATGAATATACTCAATTTTAAGAAGAAGTCTGAAGCTTATGAGAAAGTAAATAATTAAACCAAACAAAAACCATCCAACTTAATTCACCACAGAATACGAATATTTCGGAAATCTCCTTAAAAACATAGTTAACATAGAAATTAATCACAACCACGAATGATAATTACCATCGATTAAGGCCATGACCTTATTCTAATTTCTTCAGTGAACACGTTTAATTCGAATTAGGATCAAACGAAACTTACAAATATCTTAACCTATTTACAATTATACTAGTTACTTGCCCAGCTCTGCTCGATAAAAGATATATGT
Source organism: Colias nastes (assembly GCA_907164665.1). Taxonomy (NCBI): domain Eukaryota; kingdom Metazoa; phylum Arthropoda; class Insecta; order Lepidoptera; family Pieridae; genus Colias; species Colias nastes. The sequence goes on along the minus strand of CAJQZM010023126.1, from coordinate 5,573 downwards.
AGATACATTTAACATAGCGTAATTAGTTCGGTAAAGATGTGTAATGGTAAAAGAATTAAAAATCGATCGAATGGTTTTTGGGTTGAATCTTAAGAAACATACAAAAATCAAACATTTTCTGTTTGTACTAATACTAAGTAGTATAGTAGTATAGATAATAATATGGAATACATGTTATTGGTATTGAGGTGGTAAACATCCTTACAAGTAGGAAATACAACTATGTAAATATTTCAAACATTTTAAATACCTAACTAAGTATTCCGTTGTTTTTCATATCTTTCTCTTGTTCTTGTACTGTGTAGGTACTGTTTTCCTTATCATGATTTTCCTAGTTAGGAATACAGAGCTTTTTTAATTTGTAGGTACTACTAATAAATATTACTTTTATTCTGATTCAATAATTTGAATATCTTCGTAGATACTAAAGCAAATCATATGCAGTTGGAATATCCAAAAAGAAAATCATGAAAATATTTTTGCTACATTGATATTAAATGATATTTTTAACCAAATTTATGAGATTTTCAAATCGAAAGCTTGTCAATCTGAGCACCATTGTTCAGTAGGAAAGTGAAAACTCATAAATATTCATTCGACAACTCGTCCTATTCAACCACAATGTCTGCTTGTCAGTGTATTTGTCACACTTTTCGAATTTTAGCCACTGGTTTTTAGTATGAAGAAAGAAGGCATTTATTTGTGACAAAACATAGTTAATATATTATATATAACCAATAAAGTTAAGTAAATAATAATCACAAAAAATAGAATAATTTGATAATGATATCAGTAAGTGTCTATATTCTTATAATTTACTAGTTTACCGCCCGCGGCTTCGCCCGCTTTGTCTAATACCTAATAAATTGTATACTAAAACCTTCCTCTTGAATCACTCTATTAAAAAAAAGATGTGTGGCACTCGGGGACTGCCGCGGTAAAGCTATTGCATGCTATGCCTTCAAGCCACACCTCCGTGCCCGTCGGAATGGGGAGCGTGAGGTTTTTTCGTTACGGAATTTCTGGATTCGATCCCCGCGCTCAAGGCCCGCGATAGAAGCTATGCAATAGCTTAAAAACGCAGCAAAATCTGTTGCGTAGTTTTACAAAGGGACATAGGGACAGTGAAAGCGACTTTGTTTTATACTATATAGTGATTAAGAAATAAGGTTTTTTTTAAATTTGACATGAGATTAACTAAAAACAAAAAGTAACTAAATCAGTTGCTATAAAAAAAAAAGAGGGTTATACAGTACTTACCAAAACATTTTTGCCCGTCTGTAAGAAGATTGCGAATAATAATACTTGCCGCAACATGGTTTAAACCTGAAATATAAGAAAATAAAGTTTAAATTACATCAATAATTTTACGTAAAATTATTCAGAAAGTTGAGAAATTTTGCCATAGTTTGAATTTCGTCGATTTTCCGCTTTTGTTTACAATACCGGAGTGTTTTGTTTGCATAATTTTATATAATATGTAATATCCTGAAAATTATTTAATTCTTGTAATATTCTGACAATGAGTCCTTTAAGGGCCGATTTTTCAATCCTTGGTTAAAATTTATCCGTCCAATAAAGTATTACACGAACATTTTAAAATGTCACCTGTAAACTGTCATATACGGACAATAATTAGAATACATTTTTGAAATAGTTGTTTAATACGTTATTCGATGAATAAGTTTTAACCAAGGATTGAAAAATCAGCCCTTATAATATTAAACATCCCTCACCGACATATGAATAAAAATATAAATAAATTCCAGTCAATAAAATACTATTTTAAATATCGTCTGATCTCTATGTCTCTGCTTCTTTGTTTTAGGAATTAGGATGCCACGAACATACACACAGATAAATTTATACACATTTATAATATTTGCTTTGAGAACTAAAATAAAACTCTACATGTAGATATTCAAAAAGAACCGTTAAGAAGATTTGCGAAGAATATTAAAAGTGCTTTATTTTTATAGTAATATAATTAATATGATTTATTTAACATTTTTGACTCAATGCACGGGTGTCCAATAAGAAAGTTATTTTTGACTGCCTTGTCACATTGGCAGTGAATTCAATTATATAATGAATGTCGTAAGATTGAGTAATAAATATTAGTATTGTATGTACAACTAGCTTTCCGCCTGCGGCTTCACCCGCGTTTACAAAGAAAAACCCGCATAGTTCCCGTTCCCGTGGGATTTCCGAGATAAAACCTATTCTATGTGTTAATTCAAGTTACCCTCTATATGTGTGCTTAATTTCATTGTAATCGGTTCAGTAGTATTCGTGTGAAAGAGTAACAAACATACATACCTACACATACACATACATCCATCCTCACAAACTTTCGTATTTATAGATAATATTAGTAGGGTGTACAGTTTAAGTACTTAAAAAAGCAGTATTGTTTCCAGTATGGGAAAGTGACGGCGCTAGACGACCTATATACCTCTATCCTTTTTCCACATTGGAAATAATACTGTTTTAAGACATCATGGTTACCAATATGCAATATGCAGTCCCATAGGAGCTAATCATTGGGAAAATATTGTGACTTCGAAAGGCTCCAGGGAAATTAGTTTGATGAACATTTCAATGCTTAGATATATCACAGAAACTCTAGTTAATTTGACACGAGAAAACGATGTGTATTTATCGTTAGATGTGGTTATTGGTTATTTATTATTTCAATTTATAACAAAAGAATATAGTTATCTTTAAACATTTATTTGTTACTAGCTTTCCACCCGCGGCATCGTCCGCGCAGTCAAAGAAAAACCCGCATAGTTCCCGTTCCCGTGGGATTTCCGGGATAAAACCTATCCTATGTCCCGGGGTAAAAAGTAGCTTATGTCCTTTCTCGGGTATCAAAATATCTCTATACCAAATTTCATGCAAATTGGTTCAGTAGTTAAGGCGTGATTGAGTAACAGACAGACAGACAGAGTTACTTTCGCATTTATAATATTAGTATGGATAAAGATTGCTTGATAAGAAATAAAAAAACCGTTCGTATTTAGTTATCTTCTAGAAAAGTAACGACATATATTTCTTTGGTTTAACGAAGCTTGGCAATTGCGGTTCTTATAAAGTTTAAGGCCTTGTAAAATAACATTGTAAGAACGATGAAACTCGTCATAAAAAAGAGTCAGGCGTTTTAAGGTTAGGCGTCGTAAAATTTATGGCCGTCGTTAAAGTGAACAACAATTTAATACATGCAAAACGACTGAGATAATTTAGTGAGATTTGATTTGGGAAATACAATTTATGGGGGTAAGATTTTTACCTGAGTCAACAGTGCTAAATTTGTTGATTTTGTAGAAATATTCATACCTACTTTGTGAAAGTAACTTGTTACTTTAACTTACTATTATTACTGCTACAACTTGATATTATTATTATCTAAACAGGTATATAATTTGAATGCTATATTTTGTGCTCATTTTCAATAAATTCAGCCAATGTGCTTGTATCTATATGCCATATTTAATAGATAATAAAAAATAAGCCTTTCTTTTGATGAAACATGATTATAAATAATTCCATGTGATATTATGTCTCTTCTCATTAGAAAATTTGGCACAAAATAATAATTAAACGAAAATACTTTATACATAATATTGTGAAATATGTAAAACGTAAATTACGTTTTACATATTAGGTAGTAGGTAGTAGGTATTCACGATATGGTAACATAATAACATCTAATAATCTCAAATACGTGTTCTAGACTTAAACCCAAATAAGAACAACGTTACCTACTAGAAAATTATTTAAAAAGTTCAAGTTAATAACATGATGTTTTCATAATAATTTGCTATCAAAATCCACCAACCAATGAAAATCGAGATAATAAACGCGAAATAAATACTATTTCGTTCCATTATTTTATAGAACAAACCAAGAAGGCAATAACTCAACAGCTTCCGTGTAAGATAAGATAAGCAATAACAGTAAATGAGACATAGAAAGGCTGGAAATCTGGGACTAACGGCTTCTGTAGGGCCCACTTTATACCTAGCTAAATACCTTATAAGGGCTAAATAAATTGGAACTATGTTATTGACAGGGACATTAAGACTGAAATATCGTTTAGAGACTGAAATATCTTTTACATTTGGGACATGATTTTAACGGTCTCTAAAGCAATTTATTTATTTAATACGAAGACTAAAAAGCTTGCCTGGTAGAGATGATTTTAAGCTATAAGGCCACCGTTTCTACGTTAATTTTAAGTTGTCTTTTGTGTTATTATTGTATAGAATAAATAATAATGATGTAAATGCATTTAAATGTATTATTTTAATTATTTTTGTACATGACTAGAAAATTTAAATTATCTTTTTAAAAAATATAATAAATTGTACCTACGTTATGTGTATAATATATATTTATTTCTCTTATTAATGTACATCATAAATAAAATCACGGTCTAAATATAAAATTTCCGACCTAAACCAATCATGTTTAATGAGGGAAGACCCTAAGATATTATTTTGGCGATAAAAAGTGATTTACAGATATCTTAAGAGGACCGGTTTGGCAAGTTAGAAGTTAAATAAGTATTTGCAATGTTTTCATATTATAATCTACACTAATATTATAAAGAGGAAAACTTTGTTTGTTTGTTTGTTTGTTTGTTTGATTGTAATGAATAGGCTCATAAACTACTGGACCGATTTTAAAAATTCTTTCACCATTCGAAAGCTACATTATCCACGAGTAATAATATAGGCTATATAATATATTAAATTATCACGCTAAGACCAACAGGAGCGGAGCCACGCGGGTGAAACCGCGCGGCACAGCTAGTAATATAATATATGTACATTTGTTTATGCATATTTTAGCACACCTAAGGGCGTTAAAACTTTTGTCTTCAAGATTCTAGTCAGCAAACGCTGAGAGGCTAGTTTCTATTTGTAATTTAACTATTTAATTTGGTTGTTTTTACTTTTGTTTAGTTTTAGCGAATCTATAGCTGAATTCTTAATTAGTTTTAATTTAGTAGAACTTTCTTAGGTTTTATTAGCGTTAGCTACTATTGAGTACCTATTCTGTGGTTTTATCCTGAGTAAAGCCTGCTGGAATTTCTAAGTTTCTATACGATCTTAAAATTAAGAATACATATACAAAGAAACAAAGTAGATACAAAGAAAATAGTTAATAGGTTATTGTAGTTTTTTCTCTATAAGTATAATATAAAGATTACAGTTCAAAAGAAATATTATTTGTCTCACTGTATTGCGTTTTTCAAGAGATAATAAAAGGTATGATTGATGATATCGGGAACTCGGGAACTACCGGTCCGATTTGAAAAATTCTTTCGGTGTTAGATAGCCTATTTATTATAATGGGCTAAGCCTATATAGGCTATGCGGGTGAAACCGCGGGGAACAGTTAGTCAAGTATAAGAGATAAAATCTTGTATTAATATAAGAAATGTATTTATATTAAAATATGAATGTATAAATAAATAACCTTTAAAGTTTTTATTGTTTTCTTAAGTTTTAATAAAACTTATGGTACGGGAGCTACCAACGTTTTAAAAAAAGTCATTTTAGTAT
>CAJQZM010023123.1:0-11267 GCA_907164665.1 Colias nastes | reverse complement strand
TTCTTGGTTCCAGGGCGAACAATGTATGGGCGCAGAGCAATCTCCTTTACCAACGCTTTTTTACAACTACCCCCCATAAACAGCGTTATAAACCGGTGCTGTGCCGCGCTTTCTATTAGTTTAATGATGTTAGTCGACGGGTGCGGTCGTGTCAAGGGCGCGGGGGTAAGACGAGGCGATGGAATGAGCGGGTTAAAACGCTTTGCGGAAGCGGGAGCGTTTTGATATGCGTTATTTCTGTCATTATTTCTTTGTATGTATAATATGCATCCATTATCTACATATAGGTAATTCGGTAACACATCGTTAAGAAAATTGATAAATTCTCAGGAGGCGACGTTACAAGATCAGTAATGATTACTGATTTGCCTTATTAACAAGTTTTCAAATTTTTGGAAAAGATTTATTTATATGGAAATTGTAATTCATAAGAATAGCAATAAAGCTTTATGTCCTAATGTTATTTAAAGTAAAATTATTCTGCTACATAGGCCATCTAATATTAACCTCAGCTATTCAGTGTTATTTATCACACATTTACGTTCCGTTTCGAATGTGTTTCTGGGATGATTGACGTGCGAATTACGAATTCCACTCCGAACACTTAAATAGATAATGCAACACAGCGGAGAATAGAATGTCGAAAATAGATCGTTAACAAGTTTATACAATTTGTTGTTTGTGTTGTTCGCTCATCTAATGGCCACTCCGAAGACTTCACTTTGATCGCGTTCCTGCGTCACTCGCTTGACGTCTGTTTGAACGACATTATATTCAAAACAAATTGATTTTTATGTAGGCACGATGTTGTTTTTTGCGCAGCGAAGGTATCCAGTTTGTTGATAAATATTTACCCGTGTACTTTGATATAAATCGCGTCGATCATGCTTTATTGGGTATTTTTGGCACTAGTTTATGAGGAAGGAATGTTTTAAGGCAAAAAACACCGCCTGGAAACACCTATAAAAATAATTAATTGAATGTGTTTGTCTGTATATAAGATGTGTGTGAGCAGGCGCTGGTTTTGTTAAAATGAAAAGCCCACACAAAACTTTTAATGAACTGTATTTGTTATAATTAATGTTTTATAAGGCCTAGTTACCGCGTGCACGTCCTATGCGAGACTGACTATTATTTTAACTTTCATTCTCTTATGTTTTATACAATGTGTAATAGTCCACTATGTTTTTTCACTTGTAGCTGACAACTGAATAAAATGTACCTACTTTCAACTTTATACAATACATTTATTTTCAGGAAATTCATCTGAAAATTAATCTAAAGTTTGTCATTCGAGATATTTCACGTTTGAGTTTATACAAGCAAAAAAAAAGAAAAATTTTCAAGCCCCTTTTGCTAAAAACGTCTCAAACCGCGTATTGTATTATCCTCAAAAGATAGTGTAGCTTGAAAGAAAGGGTTCTCTTCGAGAGCTCGGAGCCACCCCCGGCCATACAGATACCAAATAAGTGCATATAATATCGAGAATATTATTTCCTTATGCACCCACTTAGTGTGTTATGAATCGTGCATGCAAACATAGCGCGGTAAATAAAAATATAGTGAAAATAGGTCTATAGTGAAATATTTGTGCAACTATTACGAATTGAGGTGCGAAATTTTTCATAAAATTTTGAGAAAATACGGCTAAAAAGTGTATTTCGATCTGTGTGCGGTTTACTTTTGGTGTTGATAGTGCGTTTTTTGTGATATTATTTTGTGTTTCTAACTCTTTATTTTCAACACAATATGCTAATGTGGGCACCATTTTGGCATCATATTATGTTTTTGTTCTGTCTCGTTTATTAAATTTTAACTGTATACGTTGTTTGGTGCCAAATATAAGAATGTCTGTGTGTATGTGTCTAACAAAATACTAAATTTCGTTTCGTTATAAGCTTTAAAAGCATACCATAATCAATATTTACGTAAGATACACCTAAAATCATGTAGCTATACTTTTAAAGCATAGTCAATAGTCATAGTTATATACTTCACGGAAAATCAACCTTACTGATATCAAGATATTAAGAATAAATCCCCATAAATAATTAGCAAACTGTAACCAATAATAACAATTGGTATGGTTTATTTATATACATTGAGGGTGTCAATGTACAGCTATATCAAGCAGGATGCGATACCGCCGCCCACGGCCCGTGCCGTGGTGTATTGTAGTTTTATCAACCATTTCGCTATGTGTATGACGTCAAAGAGATGGACGCTGTAAGGAGGTCTAAATGGAGAAGTTTTTAGAACACAACCAAGAGTTGCAAACATACATATATTCTTACATAATTAAACAATTTTCAATATGTCTTGACTCGGAAATTCGATTAGTTTGTATGAGAAAAATCGTCTTAACCACTAAATTTCACTAAATTAAAGTTTAAAGTTTCTCCAAAAATATTAAATAAGAATGCATGAATAAATTATATCTACGTAAAAGCAACTTATCGGATCTGTTTGAAATTTGGTATAGGTAGAAATAGATATAATCTTTTGGATAAAGCAGATAGGCTACTTTTTCTCCGGGTACCATTCGAGTGTACATATAGCTTAAAAATTAAATTATTTTTTACATATCTAATATCTATGTAATAGTTAAGTTAGCCAATGATGTATTAGAAAAGTTGACCTTATACACAACATTCCCAATGGATAAAGTGACCCGGTTCCGTTCCTCTGACGTCACAATTGAGTGGGAACTTCTCTAAAATGTCAGATATACTGAAGGAGAATTTACAATGAGAATTCAACAGAGATATGTTGCTTGACAATTGAATTGTTTGCCTGGACGTTAGATGTTTCAATTCAAGCAAACAATAAGCAAAATATCAAAATCTATTCAAACATTTAGGAACTATGATAGATGACGAAAGAAACTCCGGTATGATAATGAACAAAACATACATTGATGATGTGATATGAATACGACTATTCCAATTTAATGTATTTGGATGAAATTGCTATGGAACATGTAAACATGCTCGAATCCTTAGAACAATAAAAATCACATACAATGTTTTTGTCAATACGAGTTTTTAAATCTAATATTATTACGTGCAATTATTATTTCATACCTTTCACTTAGTTCACAAAGAAAGGAAAACAAACGGACACTAATGTAGGTATAACAATTAAGGGAACTCATTTCTAAGTTTCAGCAGAACACTTGACTATTTCCCGAACAATGGAAACAATTAGGTGCTCTGAAGTGTCCTATTTGCTGGTAAACGAACGGTATTTTGGTGGGCCAGGGCCGGATTAGGTATTTTGGCGCCCTACATTTCGAATAACATGCATAATAATTTAAATATAAAAAAAAAAATACTTAAAAATACGAAACCTGTGAAATTTTTATATTGGCAAGGGTCTGCCCTTGTTTTAAGTGAATTTGTCCGTTTAAAGTGTCAAAATCGAGTCAAAAGGAGTCAGTAACATACAAACATACAGATGAAACTAATAAATGCTTGTAAAAAATGCGATTTTCGCTAAAAGTAGACAAATACGTCTATATTTATATAGTTGTGTTAATAAATTAGCTGTAATGGCTTGGTTGCATTTACGTAAACTTTCTCGTGTAAACTTATTAAAAATAACTCCTAATGACATAAACACGTAATGTAGCATGTGTAGTGTTATTAGTTATGATTATGATGAATAACTTATTTTCGTTTTGTGAAAATAATAATGTAAGTCTTGAGTTAGTGTGTTGAGAGGTTAAGGAACTACATATACAATTAAACTATAACAATTTGTCAACTACAGGTCGTCAAAATCTAAACAGTGCAGTTAACACGAAGACACATATTATAGAGATCTAATATAGTGCGTTTATAATTTATTTTCACGAGAATCTTTAGTTTCCTTCATTAAATAATATGTGCTTTGCCAGGAATTGTGTTTTAATGACAAATAGAAAGAATATTAAGTGCAGGACACAAAATTGTAGCAAGTCTTTAAAGCCCTATTGTCTAATTAGTTACGATCCGACCCTGCGATCATTGTCGGTAGTTGCTGTCGTCACGGCCCCCCAATGGGCCAATAGAACAGCGGGGTATAGGGTCAAGGTCCCGGGGGACGCGTGGATCACTTCTAGGATAAAATACTTTTGTTTTTGCTAGAGGAAACCGAGATTTGTTGAGCCTTGAGGGATGTACAAACACAAATATTTGTAAGTGGTTCTTTTTTGTGTAGCGTTGATAAATGCGGTCTGAGAATAGGTTTTATATTGTATGTATGATGATATTATGGTTAAAAGGATCGTATGTAAGAAATTGTCTTGCGGCTCTATCCTGTTATATGAAAGACAACATCTTAAAATTGTAAAGGTGTATTCGAAGCCTTTTAAACGCACTGAAATTAAAACCAATTGTATAAAGATAGTGTCACATACGTACTCAATATTTTGCTTTATTTATGTTTTATCATAAACAGATAACAAAATGATTTTCATGCTTGTATGACACATTTTTATCGTTTATTCGTCCATTAAAAAGCGGAGATTCAGTATTACAAAAGTGGTTTCATCACCATAGAATCTAAACACCATAGTATTTCCATACAAAACTGTCGTTTAAAAACAAAATAAACAAAGTACGCAGTAGCTGACTATGCGAAAACACGAAGTATAGTTGCAATAAAAAGCAACCCCCGAGGTGTCGCCTGCGAGGGGTTATCTAGCCCGCGGGGCTTAGGGAACGGGGTTCAAAGGATTACTATCACAGTGTAGTGTTTATCTGATGTACAATATGTGTTAGGTGATGGAAAAGTTTTTTGTTTTTAGTAGCCCATGTTTGTTCGTTGTTTTTAGATGTAGAATAGTGGAACGTTGCAAGTTGGTAAATGAGGGTAGTTTCAAAATGTTAAACAGGATTTTACGCGCGAATGTAAATAATAATAATATGAAGTTTGTTTATTTGACATAGGGATGGACTTTGCTTATGAATTAAACATTAAGCTAGTTTCGGATCTCATTATGTAAATACTGTTTTCCCATTTTCGAACTCAAACCGAATCAGAATATATTTTCTGATCAGCTTACTTGTACCTTATAACGATTTATGATATTGTCATAAATTATGTCTATTTATCAGCTATGTATATACATTAGCTATTCATCACCAAAATCTGCAATTTCAAAACAATCGCTTCAAACAGACGCCATAATAAATTCATGATGGATGTGCCACGTGATCTATTACAAATGCAATAAATATTTTTCCCGCGCGGTGCATTAGCGTGCGATAAATCGGGCGAGCGGCTGGCGCGAGTGGATAGCTCGTGTCGCGTGCGGGGAACACCGGGAGCGTTAGCAAATTAGTTTGTGTTATTTGTTATGGTTGAAGTTTTGTGTTGTGTGTGGTGTAGTAAGTTGTGATTGAATGATAGATTGTAGGAAATGAAGATTGTATGTTTGTAACATAATAAAAAATTCTACTGCTCTTATGATAGGTTACTGCAGAACTGTCTATTTGTACAAATTATATTAAACGTCCAGTATCGTACACTTTACTACATATTCAACATTGTTATCTTAATGCAACTAAGTATAACCAAATTGCATATAGTTTTCGTATAGTTTCATTGCGTGCTTGAAAAATATCCTGATACTCTTTCCCTTGAACGTTTACATTCATTGAGCACCATGGTTTATTTTAAACCATACACCCTTATTTGTTGACGCTACGCTAAGTGGCATTGCCCAACTGTCCGGTAATAGAATTCAGTTCCGGTATCGATCTACCGGCACCATTTCAGTCCACCCCCTCTCCCCTACTTCCCGTGCTAGCGCTGCAGCGCTGTTTGGATTTAATTAGCGTAATCGATGCAATGATGCAGCGGCTGTTTATATAATAATAATAATAATAAATTCTTTATTTGACAACAGAAAAAATATACATGTACATGCAATTTTGGGATAACTTACATATAAGTGAAACATAAACCGTAGGTACAATTAATTGCGATATTTGAACAATGTCTCCTATGCTAGGAAATGTCCTGTGTTACAGGAGACATTTATCCATCCGTTGATACAAGTTATATACGTTTGCGCTGCGAGTGCGTGTTCTGGTTGGCCTGTAATAGTAGTATAATGAGGGTTAAATGCACCGTGTGCATGTTATATACTTTAAACGCAAGCATGAAGCATCGATGGAACCTAGGGTCGATTTATGTGGTGCCATAATAGTCGATGTATGATAAAAATCAATTTAAAATGGCAATCCTCAATAGGATACGGTCATATAATTAAAAAGTAAAGCTTTGAAAGTAGCAGTTAAAGTAATACAGGCTAAACATTTATAGACAGGTTGGCATATAGGAAGCAGACCAAAACAATTTAAAATATAAGAATCCAATACAATTATTACATTAAAAAAATTACGTCAATAATTTCACTTATCGTGGTTAGTTAAAAATCTGATACTTTCATGAGTGCTTCTATAAAGTTCGCTCTTGTTGACTTCAAAGCCTCTTGTGGGAAGTTTGTAGCGTCCACAGCATTTGGTGACTATAAGTTTTACATTTTTAGGATAACTACCTATAGCAAAAATGTAACACATCATATTTTTTTTTTAATTTCTGTGCTTGATGTGATATTACTTACCTATTTATATGCTTCAACACTGGTGCAATAAAATCATGTATGTACATTCTAAAATCATTTTTTTACATTAATATTAAATGATGAATTGAATTTTTTTTGTTAGAAATAGTAACACTTACAGTTTTTTGCTCGAAATGTAATAAAATTGCAGTTACACTTTTTTGATCGTAATCGTCTATCATTAGCTAGTACACGTTTTCAACAGCCTATTTTATAAGAATGTCCCATAAAATGTCGTCACATAAACATCCTAAAGCCCGCGTCGCGTCTAGACGCCTCGTACAATAATAATGAGGGTACGCTAAAACGGGTGTTATAAAATCACTAGATATTACTGCGGTAGAGGGTATTTTCATCTTAAGTTCCTTCTTAAATCTTTCGCGAAAAAGGGATCATGTTTGTATAAGTTTTCTTCGGGCTGTTTAGATTGTGTGACATTAATTATTGCTATTATAGGCTCTGTATGAAAACTTAGTAAAGTCAGTCAGTCAAGTCATGTCTGTAGGAATAAAAAGTTTTTTTTTCGAATTTTCAGTTACACTCCCGAAATATTAAACAGGATAAGCTACTTGAAAGATTCAATAAGTTTATCTTTAAGCCTCGTCTCCTAAATTGGCAATCTAATAGCTATTTCTATACAAATGACTATAGTTCGACACCTATATCGACTAATATTGTCCACTATCCAAATCCAGCACGTGCCAGAAGACACACGAAGGACACAGCTTCCGGGATTCCGATCTCGTCTTGGAACAGATGACACGAGACACGTGCCGCTAACGGCTTTGCTCGCATAATCACTGATAATGACAGTGTGAGTCAGATGTGTGGTACAGAACTACAGAGGTCTTAAAGCAGTATTATTTCCAGTTTAGATAAGTATGGGTCTAGACGACTTATATAGTGCTGTCATTTTCATTTCATTTAATTTTCCTACACGGGAAATAAAATAGCTTAAGGACATCATGATACGAGGGCAGGACTAGTATATGCTCATACCCGCAAGTTAGATGATTAGATAGACGGATGATGCTTTAAAGGAGAAGATATGCAGAAGATGGGTAATATTTCATAGGATGGTTTTTGTTTCTGAAAATAGGTATATGGGAAATTTTACCATGCGAAAATCAAGATTCAAGAAAAGCAACTGTTGAAAGAAAGTTATTTTCCATTTTTAAAGTTATTCGCCAAATTTGGCTGGATTTAGAATTTTAAGGAGCTTGCTGCTACCCGGCCGCGCAAGGGTGGCGATGAGTAACACGACCTTGACCGGTTGGCCCGCGGCCAGCCTGATAACACAATATCGGCTGCATTCCTCGCAATTTGGCCGGGTTATTTCTGTGCCCCGCTTGTAAGTGCAGCGCGCGGAATATCCACGTGTGGAAACTTCAGGGAAGAAGTTGTAATTGAAATTAAGTTAATAGAAGAGCAGTATGATACATGCTCTGTGAACTTTATCAAGTTTCATAATACATTATACTGTAAAGATGCAGTTACACAAGAAGTTACAAAAAGTATACTGGCAGAATGAATGAATGAAGAATTACAGTTCTAAAAAAAATTTTTGGATTTTATTAATGATCAGGATTAACACCAGTTAAGTTCGCCTTATTAATAAATGAAGCTTTGCAATTTCTAAATTAATTAGTTAGTTTTTGAGAATCTGATCTCCATTCTAGTACGTTCTACCTGAACAACTTTTAGCATGGAAGCTAATCATAACCAAGCTCAGATTATCTGTTCCTAACAAAAACGTCTCTCTTGTCACCCCGTTGTTCTACAGCGGTTAACAAAAGCGCCTATCGTAGTTTTGTTCGTATCATAGTTTTTTATTATTCGTGTTTTGTGCGGCGAAGTGACGCGCGCCAAGTGGAGCCTCTAGGCTGCCGTAATTCTTTATTTTTAGTGTGTACAATGCAGGGTTTATGTGCTTTTCTATGCTGAGTCAATGTGGGATGAGATTAGGTGGAAAATTTTGCAAGGATTATGCCTAATGTTAGAAATAATGTCGTGGATACCATGTCCTAAAAATTTAGCGATTTAATATTGTTTTTATCAAAATCTTTAGGTATTTCGCTGCCTTCTGTATATATTATGTTGATACAATTAATCAAAATCTATGCGATATTTTGTTGCGTTTTCCATATTTTGCTCTAAGTTTTTCATTTGAGGCGTACAAAATGATGTGCAATGCACTCCTTTTTAAACTGTCCATGCTAAATTTAACTTTTCACTGCTTTTTAGGTCAAATCGCGGCGTTACACTTGTATGTTTATTATTATTGACAAGAGAAAATGCAATAATTATAAATTTTGTGCAGTTTGTTCATGTGTATTAATTTTTCAGTGAAAAATATATTCCATATGGTTTTACTGCGATAGGTCGTTTTATGTAGTTACAATGAAAAGCCAGGTTTGCTGATTTTCTAGATCTTAATAATATTTTTTTCGTTTCAATTCTAAGAAATGAGATAATAGCAACTCTTCACCTAACATCACATGTCGGATTGAAACAATAAAATAGAAGCTGGTGTATATCTACGATAGGGCTGCCAAATTAAAAAAAAATATATATTTATTACTTCATAAGTTATTTAACTGAAAATCAATAGTATTAGTGCCGCTATAAGCTTTCTCTTACGTCTTCTTTCCAGATATAGCACTAATTCTTTAATACTATAGGATTTTCCTATCGTTGTCAACCCTAGTTGCATTGGCGACGGGCCAAAGGTCTGGCAGTACATTCGCGCAGAACTGCGTACAATAAATAATAATAAATTACGTTTATCGACTCGCGTGTATTGTGTAATCGTTTTTATTTCGCGCTGCATTTGTTTTATTGATTGTAAAAAATGTGGATGAGTAAATTAAACAGACGCGTGCGAATGGCTTCGTATATATGTTGTTCTTGTGTGTGGCGCCGTCAGACGGTTTTTATTGGTGGATTAGACATTTTGTATGCTATTTTGTTGAATTATACCAAGTTATATTTAAGAAGCATGAAAGAAAGTTGACGGAAAATATAGGATGTGATGTTTTGTTATGAATATTTTCATGTTATATATTGATAAATTTGACAACTTCAAGGACTAGGTGTACTTTAATAATTTTAATGTCAATAAAATAAGCAATAATATAGTCTTTTAATAATGTTCCAAATATGTAAAATATATTTATAGTAACACGTGTTAACTATACAAGGTCAATTTCGTCTCAATTCCTTTCGCGATAAAATACCTGTACGCACCTGCGAACTTAATTGTCAATCGGCCTGAAAAATCGGCAAGGGCTTTATCAAATCGAGTTGAAACACATTAGATTTAACCCTTTAGACCTTAATCTAGGCTGCCCTTATACGGAGTATAATATATAAGTTTTAAGCAACGAAAATACATATGTGTTTTCTAAAACAAGTACCTAGGTAATATAATGAGAAAACTCGGAAATAATAGTGAATACATTACTCTACAATAACTCTACGTACCTACTCGTAAATACTTTTGAAACGGTCAAACAACATTGCACTTTTTTCATACATATTATAAAGCAAACATCTGCCTGCAGTATTTCATATTTTGTAGTTCATTTAATCTTTCTTTGCTTATTTTAGGATTATAATGTACTCAGTTTTACTAATACACAAAATTTTCCAGAAAAATAAGTTACGAAATTATTTTCATTTGAAATGTATCGAGTATTCTTTTCATTTAAAAATAATCATATAGGTAATTCAAAGGATGTTGCCGTAAGTACTAAATTTTTTTTAATTCAATACAAATAAAATATAAACCTTAAAAAGGAGCGTGTGTGCCGTCAGAAGTGAAACTTCTTTTTCAAGATTCAAAGATATGTACCAAAATCGTCGCCTTACTCCATGACGTGACGGTATTGCCATGCCGCTACCTTGAATTTTACTCTCAACACGCCAAAAAATAATCCTTATAAAGAAATGTGATAAATCTCGTTATTTTTAGTGTCTCGTTCGCAGTCAGCTGGTTATAATTTTTGGTAAAATGTCATCAGCCGATCATGTTGTGGGCGACTTGCTCAAATGCTATCGGAGTATATTATGACCTATTTTATGGCCCAGTGGTCAAAGCATTTTTATAGCTCACACCGACCCAACTTATTTACGATATCGCTCCAGTATTTGCGAATTAGATATAGATAGCATTTAATGGTTATTGGTAGGTACATATTGTGTCTTGAAAGGGTGCGTTATAGTTCTTTTGTATGTGTTTGTATGTAGTGTGATTTTGATTATAGAGAAATAGACAAATGATGAATGTGATGCCACGAGTGGACGATGAATGTGAACATGTTTGCTATTTACTCAAATAGAGACAGCACCTTCATTGTATCTACTTGATTAAAAATCTGATAAATCTTGTGCTACAAGGGATATATCTTATACAGGGTTACAGGTTAAGTCGACCTATTCCTGTTAAGAGCGTGTAGTAGGGGTCAAAACAAACTGATTTGATCTTATAATACCATATCCAAAAGTTAGCCGTTGAAGAGTTATTGCAATTTTAATTTTTTTCTTGAAAATGCCACTTTATCTTCGCATTTAGCGTTTAATTTTTTATTTTACTTATTTGGTCTGGGTTTTTTTGAGTTTTTATGTAAAGGTTGAGTTAAACAATAATTCTCAG
>CAJQZM010023122.1:0-13485 GCA_907164665.1 Colias nastes | reverse complement strand
GATATTGCTTCCTATTGAAAAAAATATATTCATGTTGCGCTGGCACTTTATAGCTTCTTGAATACTATCAATGCTTCCATGTGGTTACGCTGGGTAATCTTATCCCTAGTGCTCGGAATTGATTGTAGAATCTGGAAATAAATAATGGTATTATTTCTCAAAATTAAATGAGATCCCTAACATAAGTATAATATGGGTAGTGCATTTGAGTGTAGATTTACTTTTAAGTGTTTTATTATATAAATAATATAACATGATAAAATATATTGAATCAAGAAGAAATAATAAACAATCTTTTATAGATTTACATTAAGTAGGTATTAGATAAAATTTATGTTTAGAGAATAAGTAGGGTTGCATTTTATTATATAGAGAAATAACAAGTGGAGAATGTGTACATAAACAAACGTATTTTTAAATATACTCTTAAGATTTGCATTGGGTATGGTACTTACATTACTTTTATCTTACACAGATAAATCTGTAGGTTATAATTGTATTTTAAGATTGTTCATATGATGCCCCCATATCTCATAGAGACTCGTGATGATTGCGCACTTCGCAATAATAAATTATTTACACGATTCTTCTTAAATCAAAAGGTTTGAAGCCTTTTCTTGGAACAACCCGATGTAGTTATGTTAATTTTGCATTTTTAATATAATAAATGTATTATCTTCTTTAAAAGCTTCATTTATTAAATAGATTTCCAACTACATACGTTTCACTTAAATTTGATGTGTATTCTTTTAATAATATTCAAAATAATGTTATAAAAGTTCCATATTTACAACTTTACTAAAATTGCTTAAAACTGTCATTATTGACATTATAACAAGAATGCTAAATGTCAAAGAGAGCGTGCCGGTTCCAATTTTTCGATTGACGTCTCGAAACCGCTCGAAACAGTCTTGTTGCAATTGGTTTACATATGTTTTAGAAGGTCCCGGTGCCAAAAAAGTAAGATTATTTTGTGAACGCAACAAAACGTACCCATAATAAGACTGTTATTCTAAAGGTGCCGGTTACCCCCCAGAGGTGTCAAGACACTTAATCTTGGTTAAGTTGGAAACACTTAATAATGGTTCAGAAGAATTATTTAATTATAACTTAGATAAACGTTGTGTCAAAGATTAATGTCATCTATACGCTTTCAATTAACACCAGTCTGATTAACGACCGTTTAACAAGTTGACAAACAGATTATATATATGTATACGTGGGCTAATTATCTCGATTCGTGACGTCAGTATTAAGCATATGTTATGCGGAAGGTTTGTTTAGTTGAAGAATGTGTATGGAAAATATTTTGTTCCTTTTTTACTGCTATATTTTTCTTATAAATAGCAAATAAAGGTTCGTTATATTATATGCGGTTTGTATTGGAGTCATATCGATGTATGTATTGGTATGAGTGTCTAATATATAAACAATGTGCCAAAGTGGCAATCTTAAAGACAATGATAACAGGATCGTGGAATTCGTATGTTATGTGTATTGTAAAACATCTTTATCATTCGATCAGCAAGTAATACTTATATGGAAAAAATGTAATTATAAAAATCGCATTGCCAAGAAAAACATGTTATGCATTATTCTTCAATCAATCTTACAATATATTTAGACTAGCTTTGATTTACGGTTTCACTGAGGCTAGAACAAAATACAGCCGTATCTGTAACTGGGTTATAGTTTCTCTAGAATCTATTCAAAATAAGTAGTTTAAAACCTAAAAACACAGTGAAATTGTATTATAGTTTTCCTTATAAATCTATACTTATAATAATATTATAAAGAGGAAAGGTTTGTAATTATGTATGTATGTAAGTATGTATGTATGTATGGTTTTCACGCATAAACTACTGGACCGATTTCAAAAATTCTTTCACCATTAGAAAGCTGCATCTTCACTGAGCAACATACGCTATATTGCATTTTCAAAAAAAATAGAGATCCTTACCAAAAATGCAATAATGTAACCCAGGGTGTAAAAAATTCCTTAATAAAAATTCTGTCATCGCGTGCGCTGCGGAATCTATTGAAGATAGAACAAAAAATGTTCTACGGTATTATAGAATGGATCAATATCTACAAGAAAGTCCGCGATACCATATGTCCATCTTCAGTAGTTATGTTACTACAACAACTTTTTTACGTTTTCAAAGTAAATAGAAGTGCCGACAGTAATCAAACCATGTTATCCATACACATATATTAATCCTTATCCCATTAAAAATGTTTTATTATAGACTGTTTCAATACCAGAAAATACTTTTTAAATTAAAAAATTGGATATTCCATTCAAAAGATATAACGAATTTTTAAAAGTGTCAATCTACAGAAAATAGTAGGTATGCTGTTTAATACAATGAGCAGGCGTAGTGCGGGACGGGGTGAAGGTGATTTTCATGTGAATAAAAATTAAACCTATAGTCCGACCTATAGTAGATTTTTCACTGTCACGATATCGCTATCTATGCGGGTGAAACCGCAGGGCATTGCTAGTTGTAAATAAACTTTTAAATTTTAATCTTACGTTAAACAGACCTCGATATGGGCCTAGGGTTTATTATTAAGGTGCGTATAAATTAAGCGCGGCAGCCGCGCGAGCCAATGTTCGACCAGAGTTGACGTTCATTTGCCGCGCGAGCCAATATGTAGATATATTTTAAGTTGAACGTAGTTGCCGCGCGCGGCAGGCGATCCATCACGAACATCTCTTCTGTAGGACGCCAAAAGCGTAGAATTTTCTTTTTCAAGTCAGGAATAGGTATATCCATTTTCTTACTGATTTCTACCCACGCATCATACCTCAGCGATTTATTGTGGTATTGGGAGGATTTGCTGTTCCACAAAAATTCATTAGCGCCATACAATTGTATTAGTAAACGGCACTTTTCGTTGTCCATTTTTACGTATACGCCACGCGAGCCGAATCACCAAAACTACAAACCGTCCACACGGCGCGCGAGCGAACGACTGAAGCTCCTTTGATGCGGTCTCAAAAACCGACAACGAGCGGATCGCCCCGCGGCACGTTCGAGCGCGGCAATGTTCGCGTCGCCGCGCGCGGCGATCCCGTCTACATAGTGCGCGGCCGCCACGCGCGCCAATGTTCGATGGTTTGCCGCGCTTAATTTATACGCGGCTTTAGATTCACCACAGTCCTTCAGATTGTAAAGCGAACCATAAATAGAATAGAGTAGGCGATGTGTCAAAGAACTGCATAAATAACTCGTTTTTTATTTGAGAATTTGTGGGCGGAAACGCCCGTTTATCCATGGCGCAAATAGTTAAAGGTCAGTTTCAAACAACAAAAAATAGTCATATAATTTGATGAGCGTCTCATTCAGAGGGTATTGGTATTTTCTAGAATTCCGTAAGTTGACATATTTAACATGTGACGTGTTAAATAGTTAAATACACTAGCAAATCGCTTTTTAAAGATGTAAATATTTTAGTATTGCAAAATATATAAACAGTATGATATGTTCATTAGCTGTTAATTAAATATTTGGGGAAGTCATATAGTGCATGCATAATTGCATTAAAAATATTATGAAAAAATATAGTGCACATTAAGGCCGGGTTGAACCGGAATAAAAACTAGACAAAATGTAACCTACGTCACTCAGGAACAAAGTAGCTGTCTACTGGTTAAATAATTTTAAGTATATTTTTTCCTCATCATATCATAATGTATGCAGTTAACAATATATTTCAGTAGTTCTATTTTTACATGACACTCATAAAGGCAAATAGAGGCCTTTTGAATTCTGTATACGCATCTAAACATACAATGTATTGCAATTGTCCGATGCTCTGGGACTTCCCGCTCGTAAGGCGCTGTAAACAACAGTTAAGTTCCCAGTAACATAACGTGACTAAAGCGAATTGTCGTTCAAATGATCCGCGACGTGACCGCTACAGGGATACCGCCATCGACGGGTTTTACGACTGCAGTTGTACGTTTTCCTTTTGGAATATCTAGCGTATTCCTCTGTGTTATTGTTTCCTTCTTGATTACTCAATAGGGATATGAATGGATTAGCACTTTTTGGTTTTACGTCATTCTAATTATTATGTACGTCACAAGCTCGTAATTACGCTCACTATGTGCTCGGAATGTCTGTTTAACTAATAACCACGTTTTTGTGTGGTTTATTTTACATTACCATTAAAGCTTTGCGTGTATAGAATTGCTTTATTGATATTTTTATAGAGGATGTTTACCCTAAAAGATTCAGATACGTCACATTGTTAGCTAAACGTTTTCTTCTTTACCAGTGCAACAAACTGACTTGTCCTTAAATATGACTCAGTATTACGCAGTAACTTTGTTGAAGGTACTCAGTGATGTATGGTTCGATGTGAAAAATGGATTTTCCCACATTACTGGATGGTCTAGGACTCATTTTTAGTACATTATAAATGCACATTCTCTTGTAGGTTAACTAGTAAATAAACCAACCGCAAAACTATAAATCCCGATGGGTAACTAGAACAATACATGGTATCATATTTCCGCATCAATTGTTAACTTATTTGGTGTCATTTGCATTTTTAAGTGTGTCATCTGAATCATATGATATCGCTGAAACGTCAATATACGTTCTAGAATTTTCTTTTTTTGATGACTAAACAATTTAGCAGCTTGATAATCGCTTAAGGCGTTTTTTTGTTGTCTATTGAAGATTATGTTTATGTGTACAATGGAATGGTTGTTGAAACATCACATGATAACTACTCTCGCCCTAAATTTTATCTCAGAACAAGAATTTCCAAAAGAACAAAAAGGTTTAATGTAACAGATGCTACTTTTTTGTTCTTTCTAATTAAAAATGAATTCAGATGTGAAAGCATCTGCCCTAAATCATATGGGAGGTACGAACTTCCGCTATAGGTACTGTGTTTTTTATTAAATTTAGTTTAATTCTAATTTTAGCTCAATAAGTTTGTTTGTCTGCAGTTCTTTAAATATCCCCTTGTAAAAGGGTTGTGTATAACATAAAAACGGGCACAACACAATTAAATTTAATATTCAAAAGATTCTTCGGAACCTCATTCGCAAAATGTGGCCATATTAAATTTATCAAACATTTTTTAACTTTTGAGTCACCATACCTGATCTTCCCAAAGCCTTTTCACATAAAATAACCGTTTTACTTTTATGGCTGAATCATCAACTTGAATTAATTATACGTTTTAAAACTTAAAAGGTAAAGTGTGTGTGTAAATCACATTAAAAACGATACATATAAATTCTTGAACGAACATGAACGCAATATTATTTATCTGTCTGATGTCTGTCTGCTAGTGTCCACGCTTCGTTCGTCGAAACGGCGAGTTGAACATATCAATTATAATGAATATGAGTGATAATTGATAAGGCATTGCACTGCCAATTTCAATCACACTACATTACTCGGGAATATGTATTGCATGGTCTCTGGTAGGACACAGAAGGCTGATCACCTAATTGTCCCTAAAGAAAATCGATCAGTGAAACAAATTTATGAATAATGCATCTGCCTTATACCCCAGAAAGGGATACGTGAATCCACTTTCTGAATGACCAACTAATTTTAACACGCGGTGATTCTTGAAGGCGATTACGACTATGTGGTAATGTCAATGCACATGTGAATGTTGTGTAAGCGGTTGTGGGAATACATACAAATATGTATCTGGTAACTGGGTAACATTCCTTGTATGGTTGGCAGCTAGACGAACTGAGATTTTTGCTTACAGTGTTGTACGAAGAATTTTCAATATTCGAGCGTTTTTGCTATGCTCTAAAGTCCTATTATGTTAGAAAGTATCATTACTTGGAAAAATTCAGGTGTTATTTTCATTAAAAAGTCTCGAAATATTCGTTCCTTGAAATTTGTTAAAACCGTTGTTTAGGTACTTAGGTGTGTCTCTTAAAATTGTGCAACGAAAAGATATCCATCCTAACAATTATCGAAGATAGATATTTATAACAGAATAAACTCAGCGACTGATAGTTAAATCCAGATATAGCTCTAGTTTATGCACTTTTGCAACAGCTTATGTAACTAGTTGGTCAATTAATTACAATTTACGGAGGTTACCTACTGCTTACCGTGTGCAATGATTCGATCATTTACATACTAGTTGTTCTCGTGAATGCTGCTATCCAGTGTTCTAAATATGGACAAGAATATACAGCATTAGCATTAATGTTTATCTTCTAGCATATGGGTAATAATTATGTGGTTTTAGTTTTGGATATTTGACTGGACAATGGACATCATGTCGTTCTTTTTGATTTCTGGATATTGTCTGTCTTTCACGCTGCCATGAAGCAACAGATTGAGGTTTTTGCACAAATTATGCAACATTATTTTATGCATTAATATTACCGAAGAGTGACATAACATATTATATTCAAGTTTCATACAATCGTACAAGACTTAAAAACTGGTTTATTTGAAATAGAAAAAGTGATCTACTACTCATGAACGTATTCGAGTTTTAAGACGATAATAAAGTAATAAACTTAGTTTTCACACGATAACCTAAATCAAAGTACGTAACTAGTAGGTACAGTTATATACAGAGTCATCGCACGAAATGACTCTTAAATTTAGCAGGATAATACCAGACATACCATTAATCACAACGAATGGGGAAAACATTGTGATAGTAGTACCATTGATATGGGTAGGAATGATAAAGTCATTACTGGTAATGATAACGTGATTAGTTGATTACCGATCGTTTGGGATGCGATCATTATAATCACAGCTGTTCTCGAGTGTTCGTAATTAAGCAATTGGTTCAATTCATTTGGTAAATAGGTCTCTTGATTTCGGCATTAACGTGCGAAATGGGGTCGTGATGAGTGGTAATTTCATTTGAAGAGTATAAGAATACAAATGATGTGTAAAATGTCGCTACCTATGTTATAGTAGGTGGTAGTAGTGTCGTGTGATAATGATTAATGATGATATGACATATTTCACCTTATCTAGGTACAGAAACTAGATTAAGGAGGGTCGTGGTTATAATCCTGAAAAAGGAAATGGCTATTACCTTATGCTAAAACAAAATTGTTCAAATAGTGTAGTATGTAATGATGAGACAACAGATGTTCATCTTATCTACTTTCTATAAAGTAGATTAAGGAGGGTCGTGGTTATAATCCTGCTAAAGTAAATACCTATTATCTTATGTTTACAAGTTTGTTCTACTCTGCTAACTTCGCTTGCTTCTTAAACATGTCAGCGATCTCATTATATTGGCTTATGATGTTATCAGATGTGCAATGTTAGGTTTAGTTGACGACATCGACGTTTCACTGTTTTCAGGCATAGTTGGTTTTGTAAGTATAGTGTAACAATTTGTTGTGTTTTATTTGTTTAATAAAGAAGCTTTATACATTCACTAGCTCAAGGTGTGCGGCTTGGACCGCGTAGGTAAAGAAAATTCTCATAGCAGTGAGATATTTCACCCCATAAAACGTAGCCTATATCACTCTCTACATTTCTAACTATCCTATACAAAAATAATTTCGTGAATGAAAGACATTAAGGATGATTCCAATTTAAAATGAAGGAATTTTTGTTCTGTTTTTTCCACGATATCTTAATAGATTATTTGACTTTCATATTCTTAGTAACTTTATAAATAAATCTGATTATTCTCACACTGATATTTTGAAATGGCAGATAATTGCTATAAAATAATGATTCTATTAAACGTTTTGTACCTACACGTGCCTCTTTAAATTCCACGAATGATCCTCATTATCCAGGTTCGTTCAATCTTCTCTACCTAAAATTCGAGTTCTCGGAAACAGTTGGAAAACTTGCTAACATTGGTAGAAAATAATGAAAATTGTTTTAAGAAGAACTTTCCCGATGGGAGTATATTATGAACTGACGCAAGTATTACGAGAAATGATTAGTTATTGCGCGAAGAAAAGAAAGAGAACACTCTTGAGACTTAAAAATGGATGAACATAATTGGGTACTTTTCAATATAAAAAATGTTTTGATGAAAGTTGACGCTAATAAAACGTTCAAATTCAAATTCAAATATATTTATTTGCTCGTATATGGTTCATAAGGGTGTTACACAATTATTTTTTTTTATCGCATATACTGCCATTTTAAATGGCGTGCAAAAATTTACAAATTAATACAGTCAAATTATAAAATACATTAATAGACAATTACAAAATTACCCACAAAATACATTAATAAACAATTACAACAATTACAACAATTACACATAAAATTACAATTAAATTAAATTAAGATTCATATATTAATGTCACGATCATTTAAATATTCCTTAACACTATAATAATTTTTAGCTTGTAGCAGTCTATACAGTTTATTTTTGAAAAAATTCAGTTTCAATTCTTTAACGTTTATTGGTAAGTGGTTATAAATAGTTATAGCCATGCAATACGCATTATTTCTATATAGTGCAAGGCGGATCTTAGGTGAGCGCAATCTTTCTTTGTGTCGTGTAGTATTTGTTTTATCGTATTTTTCAAAGAAGATCATATTTTTTTTAACAAATAAACATATTTCCAAAATGTAAATACAAGGTAATGGCAAGATTTTTAATTTTTTAAAGAGGGGTTTGCAGCTATCCATAAAATGTACTCCACACATTGCTCTAATACATTTTTTTTTGTAATTTAAATATTGGTTGTATTGCTACAGAGTTACCCCATATTATTATGCCGTATCTAAGTACCGATGATACGTACGCGTGATAAGCGATCATAGCAACATCTAAATTAATGGTCTGTTTCAACTTTTTTAGTACATACACAAAACGATCTAATTTATTTATAATTTTTGCAATGTGTGGTTTCCAGTTACAAAATTTGTCTAGTGTTATACCCAAAAATACACATTCATTAACAGTAGTCAATTGATTATTTTCGTATTTTATGTCAAGTTGTATGTTTGTATTATATGATTGGAAATTAATTATATTTGTCTTAGTCATATTAATCTGGAGATTATTTAGTTTTAACCATTTTATAGCGTCGTCTAGAGCTTTAATTATGTCCCTTTCTAAGTCTTCCTTAGTTTTACTTTTTATTATAAGTGTAGTATCGTCTGCGAAAAGTATACTGTCTACGTTTATTGCATCTGGGAGGTCGTTAATGTATACCAAAAATAGGAGGGGGGCTAATATGCTGCCTTGTGGTGTACCATAGTTGTTGCATGTATATGTAGATCTGTATGATTTTTGGTGGGATTTATTGGTTTTAGTGATTTCCACGCACTGTAGTCTATTTTCTAGGTAGCTTTTAACCCAATTATAGGCGTTACCTCTAATTCCATAGCACGACAACTTAGACAGTAGTGTTTTGTGACAGACAAAATCAAAAGCTTTTGTCATGTCTAGGAATACACAACTAATGAGTGTTTTATTATTGAGGCATTCTGTAATTTGTTTGATTAATGAAAAGCATGCTACGGTGGTGGAGCTATCTTTTTTAAATCCGAATTGTTCTTTTTTAAGAATATTGCAAGATGTAAAGAAATTCTCAATTTTCTGAAACATAACTTTTTATTAATAATTAACGTTTTATTAATATACTGTTACTTTCTCGTTTCTCATACACTTGGCAAATGTTTCCGATCGCGTATGCCTTTGTGAGTTTCATGAGGCGTTCATGTATTTCGTGATTTTTGCTTTTTAAATTAATTTACGAACTATTTTTGAGTTCAATTTCAATGCAAACGCTTGTGCTGTAGAGAACTTTTTTGTCGTATGTTGTTGTTGGCTAAAGATTTGAAATGAACATGAAAGATATTTATTTATGAATGAAAACATTGTTCAAGTAGAGTTGAGTGTAGTAAACATTGATCAAAGAAGATTTTAGTTGTAGTTTTATGTCCGTCGCGTGGATTATTAATAATTGATTCATTTATCTATAATACTTTACTGATATTATTCGAGTTTGTTTGTTTGTTTTTAGAACCCGCTAATCTAGGAAATAACTAGTCCAATTTGAAAAATTATTTCAGTGTTAGATAGCCCATTTATTGCGAAAGGCTATAGGCTATATCATCACGCTTAGACCAATAGGATGCGGGCAAATCCGCGGGCGGCGAGGCACAGCTGGTCTCACATATTATTATGCAAAAATAGCCGGTATTTAAAATGTTTATATTTGTGCATAGCAAAATGACTAAGTGTTTCCCACTTGTCATATCGTAGATAACGAATATCAAGTGCCGTCGTGTTAATATTAAAATCGTGATCGGTAAGTAATACGGTGCGCCATTTAAATCGCGCTCGAGTTAGTAATCACGATAAGATTGCGTATTCAATTTGTACTTTGAACCAAACATTAATAATAATGTGACCGATTAGCGAGCGACGACTGAGAAAAAATATGGGGCGAGGATGTAAACTAATGTCGTTTTGTTTTTCAAAGGGCATTCCCAAAATGAACGTGTGGATTTCTCAAAGCATAATTTCATTAAACATTATTCTGAAGCTTAGCACATAGACAGACAGACGAATATTCTTTTAGGTTTACAATATTATTGTTATATTATCTTAAAACAATTTTAATATTTTTGAATTTTATTAATTAAAATATTCAAGACTGATAAAATATGCAATTTATAAAGCAATCAATAATTTATTAATAAAGTTTTTTGCGCTTTTAATGCATAATTATAATATATTGACTTTTACAACGTATTAATAGCTACAACAAGGACGGATCCGCCACTCTGTTTACATTCCAAGTCTATTAATAGTCATTAGTACTAAGTATGGATGAAAACAATATTGATCGATTTGCGTCAATCTTTGTTAATTGTAATATTCCATGGAGTAATTTAAAAATGTATGCGTAAAGTGGTGTAAAAGGTCTTACATTAGAGTGTGGTAGTGATGAATTTTTGCGTTCTTTATTTTTATTTTCTACTAGGTTTCCGCCCGCGGCTTCGCCCGCGCAGTCAAAGAAAAACCCGCATAGTTCCCGTTCCCGTGGGATTTCCGGGATTGCGTCATTTTCCCGGGATAAAAAGTAGCCTATGTCCTTTCTCGGGTATCAAAATATCTCCATACCAAATTTCATGAAAATTGGTTCAGTAGTTTAGGCGTGATTGAGTAACAGACAGACAGACAGAGTTACTTTCGCATTTATAATATTAGTATGGACTAGCTATTTGTATACTACCTATCCAGGATCCATTCATTGACAGATACATATTCTAAATGTGTGTTTCACACAATTTTGCATCTGGAGACAATTAGGCAAAGATCCATTATTTTATTCCGATTTCTCCTAAATTTAAAACAAAACAAAAGCTAAATAAATATTTCAATTGAGTTTAGAGGTAGATTATCTCAATATGTTATTCTAGATCTAGAGTCTAGACGGATTGTTTTGATAAGATAAGTGTAGTGTTTTCTTCTCGATATTTATGTTGATGAATATTAAATTGATATTAATGATTACATAAACGAGATGATTATATTCAAGTGCGTAACGCACTTGAATACTGTGCGTTATGGCATTTACATATTTTTATTTTGTAATTAAAACGTATTTTTATTTTTTACACAATTTATCAGGAAATATCGAGTGAATAAAGATAATTGCAAGAATTTGGCTTGCGCTTAATATTATTATATTGTTAAAATAATATAAATACTTTACCAATTGGGGTAAACATTGTGAAATATTGGAAAGTTATTTCATGTATAATATACCTACATGCAATTATAAATGTATGTTAATTAATAATTGAAATGTAGGAAATATTTCAATGCCAAATTCTTCTGACTTGTTTACAAACAAGTGAATGTTTTGTAAACACTGTATCAATTAATTTGGGTTTTTACTGTAATGGCACAATCAGATACAACCAGTAGGGAAACTTCATACAAAACGTTCGAAACGCACACAGGCAGGCGTGTTTACGAGAATCGTAAGGGTATTCTTATATCTGTCAATTGTGATAATACCCTTACGATTCTCGTATCGATCTGTATATTGTGGTAATGGTTTGCAATCTTTATTTGTCATTTGGCACAGTTATATAATTCGATTACGCATGTACCTACTCGAAAAGCGGGACAGTAATAAATTAATAAATAACTAGAAGCAGAGTTTGTTGCGAATTTAAGCGCCAATTCAAATAAGATTTGGTTGTAGTTATAATAATAGGATGCTTGAGATTTTCTCTCACATTTTAGGAGACGCGTTATAATCTTACATAGGTTTATGCCGACAGCCACTTTCTTAAATACTAGATGTATGATGATTCTTACAGTAAATGAGTACTTACCAGCCTACATATTTCACATTTAAAATCACCAGAGGACAAAATATATGTCTTTGTTAGCTAAATGCAATTTATTTATTTTCTCGAAGTTGAAACAAACTTTAATTGTTTTTATAAATTTTTATTTATATGCAATCGTTTGCCCACAGTATTAGACCAAGCAGACGGCCGGCCCGTGAAACTGAGTGGTGTTGAAACGCAAGCGAAGCAGGCTGCAGTCCAATATATAGCTGAAGACGAAGAGGTATGTTATATTTGTTTATATTTTACCAGTTATTAGTTTACCCAACAATTGTTCTTCTAGGATATTACCTAGCGTTATAACTATGTCGTATACTTGACTTCAAAGCTAAAGATTTCTTCTATACAATTACATAATATGATACAAATAGATAAGCCTTTTCGGTGGAATTAGGTTAAAAACTATACTACTAATAAACTATACTATTTTTTATATAAATAGATTAAATAAACTACATCTATCTATAATCTTCGAGTAGATACCTAAATTCTCGTGTCTAATAGCGGTGTCCGGGTGTAGCGTGGGAATCACGGCATAAGACGAGGGTTTTTCCGTTAATGCGTTTTCCTATATAAACGAAGCTAAGTAGAGATTGATTGTGACTAGAAATACGAAGGTGGACAGACAATTATTGGAGCTAAGTTTCTGTGTGTTATAGTTTCTTCCAAATTAATTATACACCTGAAAATATACGTACAGTTACAAGTTAATTTCCCCAAATTTTAACTGTATTATTTTAAAACTTAAAAAAAAAATAGTTTCATAATATCCTTGCATTACAATACTTTAAAAAAGAAAATAATTAACGTTGTTATTTAAAATATATTACAAATAACAATAAAATGTGCTTAATATGCATATCATTGGTAATGGAGCGGCACAAATCAATTTATTGAAAATAACCAATAACCATTTAGATTTTAGAGTAATTGATATGTAACAACTAGGGAATCCAATCCCGCAAACGCGGGATCCCGCTAATTCGGGATCCCGCACCTTTTTTGCGGGATCAAAAATGCGGGATCAAAAATACTCATGCGGGATCCCGCACGTTCGCGGGATTGAAAAAAAGTAAGAAAAATAGGCTCAGACGATGATCGGAACTATTATTGGACGGAACGGAACGTAATCAATGTCAGTTCCAGTACTCTATGACTG
>CAJQZM010023119.1:0-12295 GCA_907164665.1 Colias nastes | reverse complement strand
TGTTTCAATTAATTATTAACGAAAATTAATTACTCTAACGCCTCCCCTGTGTAATTTAATGTAGGTAATACCTACTTCCGACACTCCTATGCAAATAATAAATTTCGTTAACAGCCAATATGCTTATGAGAATGGATAGATAATTATGTTTATACGTTATACCCATATTTAACAAGAAACGGTGACGTCATTAAAAAATGATTAAACCTGTAAATATAAGTTACTAGCTGAGCCCCACGGTTTTACCCGCATTGCTTCCTGTTGGTCTTAGCGTGATGGTATAGGTACAGCCATCTAACACTTTTTCAAATTGGATCGTAGTTCCCGAGATTTAGCAACCAAGCGTCCAAAGATACTAACTCTACAGCTTTATAATATTAGTATAGATAATATTTGTAACCAAACTCTCCAAAATGGCTTGGCAGATTTTATGTGAATTAGATCTGAGAATCAGTAGTAATAAGTCTTAAACTACTTTACACACCTAAATAATAAGAGTTGTAACATACTTGTTTTTGATCCAAAATCGTTTCAATCTGAACACATTGAGTTCGAATGCAACATTTGTAACGAGACAAGTAAAACCGGTACATTGTTGTCATCCCCCTTTCGTTACTCTCAATATGTCGTACAATGCTTTACCTATATCTACTACAAAAGGAAACCAGAGCGTATTGCTTTTACAAAAGCTTCGGATATCGCGATCATTCGCAATAGAGTAATGAGGCATCATTATTTACAAATTGATAAGACCACAATATGTAGGTAATTTATAAAAATGTTATAGTTTTAAATAACCACGCTTTTAAGATAAACTCATGAAATTATTGTATTGTCACCGATCCTTGATACGCGTATAGCACTGTTGTCGGTTTAAAGTGAATCAAAATTGAGTACAAGGAGACGGTTACAGCGTGTAATAATATAATTAATGAACTTTTTAATAACAGACAATTGTCGAAGACTGCAGCGTTTCTTTCTGGTTCTTCTCTGTAGAAACTGCTTTCCGAATTGGTGGTAAATGGTAAATCTATGTTATGACGATTCAAAAGTGCTTCTAGAAGAAGTCTAATCGAATAAAAAGGAGCTTGAGTTTGAAGCAACCAACCTAGAATAGAAAAAAAATTGCACTACAAATACAGCGAACAAATTCAAAGCGTTTGAGCTTCAAAGCTGGGAACAGTGATTCACAAGATCTTACATTCATACCGCATACTTCAATGTTACTAAATATAAACACTAATAAATCAAATATACTTTACAGAGACATAATTTGCACCGAACGCAGCGTTTGACAGCGTAAACAAAATAATCTGTGGCACTCAGGGCTGCCAACTGCGCGACATTTAATTTAATTATCTGTACGCAATAATTAAAAACCTTTTTACGGGTACGATTAATGTGCATCAATTTACAGGGATAACGCTGGACGTGAGTAAACAAATAAATTGTTAAATACCAATTAGGGTTGGTAATTGTTACGTTTGTTTCTTATTTTTCGTAAAACGACCATTATAAGCCAATTACTTCTCCATTTGCGAACAATTCCCTCTTTTCGACGAATTTATGAGTATGTGACAATGAGATCGTATAAAAGAAAGTGAATAGTAGGCAAGCCAAGTGACCAGCCGTTATTTTTGTACAGCCAGTATCTTCAAAATGACTCTTTCTTTGTAAACACTCAATTACAAACACACGTATATCACATATATATTTTGAAATATATCATAACAGCTCCCGCCACTGCAGCGGAGTCCTTCTCAAAAGTTTTACATCTAATATATAATTTCAAAACGATCATGTAGCAGCCCTACAGCTCCTCATACTACAGCAGAGCCAAAACAGTGCCCCACCGTTATTACTGTAATCTATACCTACATTAATTAGAATCGCATCTAATATGTAATTTCAAAAACTATCATGTGCCAGCCCTACAGCTCCTCACACCACAGCAGAGCCAAAACAGTGACCCACCGTTATTACTGTAATCTGTAGCACAGATACACTAATTAGAATCATACAAATAATATAACTTGTGGCAGCCCTACAGCTCCTCACACCACAGCAGAGCCAAAACAGTGGCCGGCCGTTATTTCTGTACAAGCGATATCTTCAAAGTGACTCAATTTCACGTGATACGGATCGATGACTCGAAGATCGATCTTGTACGAGAATAGTGTACCTACCTTTATACCGACGTGATGTGTACACTTCAGACAAACCATTCGATACTTTGTTCAAACAGTTCGATATTTTAACGGATTGCATGAGAATAGTATACCTTCCGTTGCACTGTCGTTATGTTCAGAAAACCAATTAAAGCGGATGTAACTATTAACGAACGTTTTGAAATTCTCGTTAATAATTTCGTAAAATGTGAATTTTGGAATTTAAAAGGAAATTAAAACACACTTTACAGACGGAGACGTAAAAAGCATTTTAGATAATTCCTCTTGTTTTAACTTACAAATAGAAATTTCTATTAATTCCCTTATGTTTAAAGAAATGACAATAGAGGGCAGAATCATGTAATAGCTTGAAAAACACACAATTATGTAAAACAAGAATAAATATGTACATAGGTACATAGAACAAAATATTATGTGAGTCCTTGACCGCATCTAAACCGGTTCGTATAATCCAATATCCCTTTGCCAAAACAGAGCTTGCATGCATTACATTAATAAGCTTCATTTTATTGAAAGTAACTCCACTTTCGTTTTGGATTACATCTTGCTGATAATGTGTAGCTTATTCTACTGATGAAATATTTGACACTTTAGGGCGTATATTTACATGAATGATTTGTAATTTTAACTTAACGATAATCTAAACATGTCTGACAGATAAGTTATCATAACATATCCGGAGAATGAAAAACCGTTATTCCTCGTTAAAAGGATAGTAAACAGAGCCTATCTCTTATTTAAAATATTTATGTTACCAAAATGCTATCAAATACTGCTAATAAACATTCGCAATAAATAAGATCTCTATCAATTTAAAGATAACAAATATAAATATTATACTATCTTTTATATCATAATCTAATAATTTAAAAACAATATAATCGATGTAGAACGACTCTAAAAATAGAATATGCTACTTAATTTAGTAGATCAACGAATTAAAAAAACCTTACCCCAAAAATAGAATTCCATCCTATTCAAAACTGTCCTAGCTTGTCAACTAGCATACCTACTAATTTCCTAGCTTTGGAAATGAATCTAGTTTTGTCTATTCGAAGCCAGATGTACTAGCTTGCTAGCTTACTGACACTGGCTTGCTATCATAGCTTGAAAAACTAGCCTGTTGTATCTCGAGCATATTAAGTCATCTAAATAATTTTCATAACTTTAATTTGTCCATGTTTTTACATTAAATAAAATAAAATAATTAATTGCATTCAATACAAACACAATTAACCATTTAACTTCGTGATTCGTGAATGAAATCCAATGAATTCCGAATTAATACATTAATTGTCTAAACAAATTCAGGTACGTACAACAAAACAGATAATCGAATATAATTAATTTAACAAATCCCGATATACGCTTGTAAACCGTTTAATCAAATAATATTATAATCATTTTCCAAATGAGAGCAAGCGATTAATTGCTATGAAACAATATCGTGTGTAATGTTAACCATTTTAACGTTACAATGTATAAAATTATATTACAAATTCACTTTATTAATTATGCTCATTGAATCAAAACTGTTATTTCAAATTATCATCAAATCTAACCTCTCAATAAAAACAAAACATTTTCAAGTTCATATGAAGCAAATTTATTTATCTAATAACAAAGATTTAAACAAGTATATTAGTACAAGATAAGTTCACAATTAATAGCCAATCTTCGGCCAGTAGTCAAAATTCGATCAATTATAAAGCTGAAGAGTTTGTTTGTTTGTTTGAACGCGCTAATCTCGAGATCTACTGGTCCGATTTGAAAAATTCTTTCGGTGTTAGATAGCTCATTTATCGAGGAAGGCTATAGGCTATATATCATCACGCTACGACCAAAAGGAGTGGAGCCACGGGGGTGAAACCGCGCGGAGCAGCTAGTATCTAATTTCAACATTATCACACCCGCGTTCCACTGCACGTATCGCGATGAAACACAAATTCAAATCCGCATTGTTATACGAAAGACATCGCTACTTGGATCATAGCGTTACGTGGAAACAATCTAAATAATCTATTATAACATATTATATCTAATAAATAAATAACATATCTAGATACTAATATTATAAACCTGAAGAGTTTGGTAGTGTTCGGTTGATCGCGTTAATCACAGGAACTACGGGTCCGATTCGAAAAATTTATTCAGTATTAGATAGGTAGCCTGTTTATCGAGAAAGGGTAAGATATAAACCATCACCCTAAGACCAATAGGAGAGAAGCAATGTAAGTAAAATCGCGGGGCACAGCTAATATTGCTACAATTTAAGACTAAAAACTCAAATCTAAATACAAACAAAACTAAAAAACAGTTTCTATTCAAGAAGACTTATCAAACCAACCAACACAACACATAGTTTGAATAGCAGTATCATTATTAAGCTTAATATAGATTATATTTATACATAAATAGAAATCAAAATTGCAATCTCTTCAATCGTTCAAAAACTACCTTGAAATTCAAATTCTTGGCCATCCATTTTCAATTTAGTACTAAACAATTTGACTAATAAATACCTACGATCTAAAACACGAACCATAAATTCATTCATTGCACATTGGCACAGTTTCGCGGATCGAAATTATTCATTCAATGTCTATTTATCGCTGTTCAATACGCATCTGCGGTATTGTTTATTTATTAATTAGTGGTGAATCGAAATGCGATTACGTTCCTTCTGATCTCTTGTAATCTACAAGGATAATGGATAATAATGCATCAATAAATGGTTATTGATTTTACAAATTCATCATAATCGTAATTCGTACACATAAAATTGTAGTTATAGATTGTATGAATACTTAAGGCCTTAATAGGGGCTAGCGACCTTGCTAGGTGATTTACAAGGCGGGATCGGGGGACCGGCGCGAATCTACCGTAGTAAAAGTACGTATAAAAATTATTAAAAAGATATTTGGATATGGAATCAAAATTTAAAACAACCATGCCCTGTGTTTCAATTTCATAAACACACTGTACTACAATAATTGACGTTATATTGACTTAGCGTTTTGGTTTAAAGTCCAAAAATCGACCTCAGTTCATGATTTTTTTCCAAAAAACCTGATTGTAAAATAAACAAATTAAAACAACCATGCCCTTTATCATATTCGAAACTTTAATATACATTTTTTTTAGATATGTACATTAAGAATCTAGAGTTAATTTTCGGTATTAAAAGGGAATTCTACCCGATTCAGGCCTTAAGCCACTTTTCAACACACACACACAACGACACAACCAAATAGATTCTAGATAAACATACTTTCCTACATTAAAAATAGCTCTAAATCTCAACATTCAACTACATACATACAATTACTGAATTACGCGGAATTCCGCGTAATTACATACGCAGAGAGCAGACGTAATTACGTCTGCTCTTAAATTAAAATTAATATTTTTGCAGCCTTTTCATTACCATCCAATCAACCTAATATAAAGTTTGATATTACATAGCCTTCCTCGATATATTGACTAGTTAATATGAATTAATATATATACTATACCTACTACCTCGATAAATTGTCTAAGCGTCCAACGTAAAATAATTTTCCAACACCATCCATTCTTGAGATTATTAGCAAACGAACCACTCTATAACATTACTATACATACATAATATATACAAGATATAACACAGATGCAGTATATCACCTCGAAATCAATTGTACACTACAGCTACAGCATGTTTCGAATATTTCGCCAACCGCATCGAGAGCATATCCCGATAAACCTTGGCCCTATCTTGCATCGGAAATAACTAATGCATTTACGTGCTTGCATCGATTGTATGTATGTATGTTTGTGTGGTTGGAGAAATACGGAAGGTAAGGAAGTTTATGTTATGCCAGTTTTGTGTTAGAATTATTGTCTAATAGAGTGACCTACCTACCTAGTAATAGAGACCTATCTATATAGCCTTGATTAATATACTGAATAGAAGGAATAACAAAGACAATTGACTAACTACTATTACTTATAACTTATCTCATCTAATAGTTAGGCTAAACGATTAAATACAGTTTTAAAGTAGGTACCTACTAAAAGAAATGATCATAAAATCTTGACGTGAAATCTTTCATTTCACAACGTCAGGCTCATAAACACAACAACAACTTAATAATTTCACTTTATAAATGCAAAATATTATCTACTCTAAATAAATAAATCATATAAACAATGTCCTCTTCGCAATGTTATGAGTGCGTTCACATAAACATAACATTTTTACGAGTCAGGGATTAAATATTGAAGAACTTTGCCGAAAACATGTAAATATAGCTTCAGATATTCTTTTTTACACGTGTCAATATAAATGCAACAGATAAATAAAAAACAATAATAAAAAAAAAATATACCCAGAGCCGAGTGGATTTGCTTTTTACCATCATTTTTTCAAACTCAAACATTTATTAATTCAATTAGACTACTTTTGGAAACACTTTTGAATCGTCATTACCTAGTACCATTTACCATCATTTCCATTATTTATAATTTCAACCTATAATAATATTAATATAATAATTATTAATGCACTTTACATGACGCTCATTAATTCTTCCAATACAACAGTTCAGTCAAACGAACCAAGCTAAATTGTTAACCTATAAACTAACCCGATCCGAAACCCATATAAAAATAAACTAACAGCTGTTACATTCGATTCACCGCCAAAATTACGAGTTGTTTCGTCTAAAAACTATATTATAAATACAATAGGATACACACATGTTTCTCGTCAGATAAAACAAATGAATATAATGCTCATAAGTAATTGCTATCTTAAAATCCAACATCAATGAAGCACTTATAACGGATTCCAGAGTAGAAATATAAATAATTATATATCTATATGCGTGTATAAATAATTATTGACGCAGTACATTCCATATGGGATTAATGTGGGCGGAATGATATTCTATCCATATATTATTTAGATTTGGGATCAATGTTTGTTTAAATGGTTTAATGGTTAAGTGTACTTGGACAGGTGTTTTCTTAATATCAAATGATGAGATTTAACATTTAAGATGAATTTAAATGATAATTAAAACGCCTGGGCAATTAAATGTATCTATCATCTAAAAAAAATTTAAAACCCGTCTACGATCGTGGTGTTTGAAATTCATTTTCCGCCGAGTTTAATAATAAATCATGAATCTCTTTGTTCCTATATCAATGAAGAATAAATAATCGCGTTTCGCTGAAACCGTTATAGTACCGACACTAGTGCAAACTTTTCTGAATTCACTCTTGCGTTTATTTGCCTCGCGTATTATGGAAGATTAATGAGTTCGCCAGCGATATATTATACAAATACAAAACTACTTTACAATGTTTTCAAACATGAATCTACAATTCGATTGGAAGCATGCAATTAATTTTAAAACACCTAAACAATTTTAAATATAATAATTTACGATACGTTCAAACAATAGACAAAATTAAAAACTGGTCGCAAAAAAAAAGAATAAAAAAGCGCGCGTGTCTGACTCACGCGTTCGAAATTAAAAAAAAGAGCGCTCGTAGCTGTCAATACGTCACGTTGACATTTCGGATGAGTCACGCGCCTGTCAGCCAAGGGGGCGGGACGGGATTCGCGCCAAGACGCTTGCCTAGCCGAATGGGCGTCGCGAATCTTGTGTCCATTGGCCGCATCTTTACAACGTTGGATTAGCCCTTTTTGTGTTTATTTTCAACAGTTAAACATCTTAACTTAAGATACAAAGTTACTTGTTAAAAAAAAGTTGTACACTCCATAAGAAGATCTTATTGAACATGGGTTGACAAAATAATTATCTAAAGTGTTTGTTGCGACATATTATGAAATATTAACTAGGATTAGCCACCTATCACAATATGTATTCTTTTAAATGCCGATTCAACGCTGTTATATATTGACTAGGAACAAAATGTATTTACGAAGAATATAAGTAAATCGCCAGGGGGAAATTATTAAATAAATAAAAATAATTTTTACCTTAACGTTTCAGATATTCTTTACATTGTTTAAGTATCGTATAAGCCGTCTTATACAAATTGCCCGTGACACAAATCTCAAACAAATAAATCGCCATAAAGAGAGTAATAAAATAATTTCAG
This sequence comes from Colias nastes, assembly GCA_907164665.1. Classification (NCBI taxonomy): domain Eukaryota; kingdom Metazoa; phylum Arthropoda; class Insecta; order Lepidoptera; family Pieridae; genus Colias; species Colias nastes. The sequence goes on along the minus strand of CAJQZM010023119.1, from coordinate 3,995 downwards.
ATGAAAATTCAATTAAAAGGCTATCGCCCTAAAGAAATAAAAATAAGATCAAAGCTCTCGGAAACAAAGCCGTTGTAAAATGTTTGTGGAACAATCGTAAATCAATTGGGACTTGAGTAAAGGAAAAAAACTTGTCTACGGCCGTTCCGTTTGACTTTTAATGAGTTGCCAATACCAATAATAATTACCCGTGATTTGTATGTATGCGCCTTTATTCTCTTTTTGAATTCACGAGTGTGGCAATATAATTTTACCGCGCTTTTAGGTTCGACCAAATTAAAAATACATTTCTTTTTTACGATGCGCTTAACATCTTTGGTAACGGCACACATCCTGCTTGCATTGTACATTTTTAATTGATTAATACGGGTATTGCATTAACAAACAAAATAATTACTATGTAGACATAAATGGGTAGGTATCGTATAACAAACATTTAATCTTGAGTAGTAAGTAATTATTGTTAACACCGGAAACACGTATTGGAAATATTATGTCGTTAAAAACGTGTTCTGATTAATTTTTTTAGTATCAATGAAAAAAAAACATTTTGAAATTAAAAATAATCTGATAGGCTCTACAAATACACTTTATATTATTATTAGCTGTGCATAGCATTACATAGCAAGTTTTTTATCAGATCAAACATCGTACACATTAATCATGTTTTATAATGTACGTAGCATAACAAATCTATAATTTATGGTCCGTATAGCATTGCCTAAATGGCCTAGTACGTTTTACAATTATTTCCCGCCCTTGAACCATAGAGAATACCACTTTTATCGATCACGAAGTACAAACATAAAGAATTAAAGTCGATTACGTCTGTAGGCCGTAAATCATCAGGTACAATATTAAACTACGTTCAAACAGTCGTTCAAAATCGATTCCAAACCGCACAGATTAATAATCGAACAAATGTTACCTGGCTGCGTTCGAATAAAATCGATTTAAGTGAAACTTTTCGCGTTACTACAACTTGCGACGAAACATTTTCCGAGTATGATACCTTCAACGTCTTTGGTTATAGATTGGGGATCTCTTTTTGGTTTTCTGACCGAACTTTTAGCGAGTTTTAAACAAATGCTGTTAAAGATGGTAAATGTTATCTATGGCTTTTTTGGCATACAACACAAGGGAAATTAGTAGGTTAAAAAATGAATACAAAAAAACTAAATGAATCGAAATCCGAATCAAGGGTTGGCTTTAGTAGACTGCCGCACGAATTTGTTGGAAATATTTATATTGTTAGTTAGCTAGGTAATGTAAGATTGTAATTCCAAAATATTATCGTTAGGAAACTTGTAGTTTTTTAGTTATTAATTTTTAAAGTTAATAATTTTTTGTGCGAAAAAAGTGCGTTTATCCGTTTTTTTGTGCAAAAAAAGCGGACCATGACGTTCCATTTCACTGTACTGTGACTTTACGCAGCGGCCGGCGAGTACCAGAAGCGACTTTAGGGCGATTCCCACTCAAACAAAAAAAAAATCTACTTACGTAGGTTAAAAAACTATGAAACTTTTATTTTTAATATCCAAATAGGTAGCGAGGAGCGAAGCGACGAGCGTGTTAGGTTAACCCTTGAACTGCCGCACGAGCCGAGCGAGCGAAGCGAGCGTGCCGCGGCAGCGGCCGGCGAGTGCCAGAAGCGACTTTAGGGCGATTCCCACTCAAATAAAAAAAACTACGTAGGTTTACACAACTTCTTTGTATTTTATTTATGTATCGTAGAATTTTTGTTATTATCGTCTAATGCTTAGTTAAAATGATTTTACACCAATTCCATACATTTTGAGGTTAGAATAGGAAAATTGATTTTTCTCCAAAACTATTGGTTTCCTAACTTTCCCCTTTTGGGGGGAGGGTCCCCCCCCTCCTCCTCCCCCCTCCCCTCCCACAAAAAACCTATAATACGTGCGGCAGTCAACTAAAGAAACCCCCGAATCAATGTTATCTTTCCTCATAAAATGAATTAAAATTTTCTGCAATTAACATTTAAGTACGTTAAGTACGCACGTAACCGCGCGGTTTCAACTTCGACGAACCCGCGGGAAAAATAGAGTATGTATTTCTCATGTGATATTCTGATGTACATATTGCTGTAAAGTTTCATTCAAATCTGTCAAATCGTTTTTTCGTGAAACAGTAACAAACATCCATCCTCGCAAACTTTCGCATTTATAATATTAGTGGGAAGTAGGATTGCGTGATTCAAACATTAAACATTCTAAGCGGAAATTCTGTTACAATTATTATAACTAGATGACACAAAAGAATGAATTCTCAACTGCATAGATACGCGTCATATTCTTGGGAGAACAACTTTTTAGTACCTACTGTTAGATTTTAATCATCTTTTATCAGAAAATTCAATTAAAAGCCAATGTATGCAAAACCATAACAATCACCTAGTGTTTTAATGTCATTTAGATTCTATAAGAATGGAATTGATTGTAACTCAAGAATGTTATAAAAAAGTTGTAGGTACAGTTTATTAATCAGACAATACTTTCCAGTATTCTGAACCAAATATTGTCTATGTTATTTAAGACTAAATACCCACACAAATATTATAATATTTTTTTAACACTTTAAACCACTATGTAATAAATAGTAAAACAATTACTTTTGTTATTTACTTAACATTTTTGGTTACTCATGCGGTAATTCTGACATTTTAAATAATAATTATATCTTTATTACATTACATTTCTGCTTGTTCCAATTTTATCCTTATTGCAAACATTTACAAATACAAAGTAAATATTCAAAATCTTACAACATGTAAGTAATTAAAACAATACCAAATCATTTCTTTGAGCGAGACACTTCCAAGAAATATCTCCAGATCATACTGACTTTTCAAAGAAACTAATAAATAATCACAATTTTTGCACTCATTTTAAATATCTCTGTACAAGATAACAACTACAATGTTGTTTTGCAATACAGCAACAAAATAATACAATAATAAAGATATTTGATGCACTCTTTCTGTGAGGGACTGTAAGGCTCACATACATTCGGTGGAGGCTTCCACCCTATAATTGCTGGGGTTGGTGAAGAAGAAGACCAAATGCTGCTTATTTACTATACGAAGTCTTCCACCGCAGAGTGTATACTATGTGGTTATGTTATGCGAGCGTGCGTGCTTTTAGCGCGAAAAGTGGCTATATTTATGTGTCGACTATAGGTGTTAATGCGTGCGGTGGGAAAACTTTCGTGTAGTACTCGTTTATTTCTCATTATTTACTTATATCTATTACATTGTTTACTTATATCTATTACATTATTTACTTATTTTATATACTATTTATTTATGATAAAATAATAACACCAATAATCATAAGCTTTATTTGTTAAACAATCTATAAACTATACGAATTATACGAACACTATTTTTGCTATGTATCACACGCTATTTTCCCTTATATACTATTACAATTTACGAACATAACACATTTAAATCAGTCTTAAAACATTATATACAGGTTTCTACAACTAATTACATTAAAAGGAACATTACACATACATTATAAACGATTAAACTTGCTATGTAAAACAAATGAACTTATAACACGATTAAACTATTATGAAACGAAATAAACACTTTATATAAATGAAAACTTAACGTAATAACTTTACATACATTTCTATATTGTCGCGAACATTCTCCCGCCGTGAATTGACCCCGAGTCAATTCAGTCTCCTGCGTGAGCGGCTGCTGCTGCTGTCGATGGCAACACGATGAGCTTCTTTGCAGGTCGCCGGAGTATGCTCCCCTTCGTGCGGACGTCCACTGTTCTCACGATGCCGTCTGCTCCCGGGTAAGTCGCTGTGATGATTCCGAGCGGCCACGTGTTGCGTGGGAGTGTGTTGTCCACTATTAGCACTATATCACCAACACTTAGCGCCGCACCCTTGCCGTAGGGCTCCCGCCGGTTCTGCAGTCCAGGTAGGTACTCCTGCACCCAGCGTGTCCAGAACATGTC
>CAJQZM010023118.1:0-13653 GCA_907164665.1 Colias nastes | reverse complement strand
AGGGCGTATTCAGAAAGAAAGCTTGAAACTTATAAGCGCTTATAAGTGCTTATCGGCGCTTGTCAGCGCTGTCAACCCGCGCAGGAAAATATATGAACATGACAAGCGCCGATAAGCGCTTATAAGTTTCAAGCTTTCTTTCTGAATACGCCCTAACTGTCCCTATCTAAACGTCAAAATAAACTAAAATCTATTATAATTAAGTAATAAAATATGACACTCATCGTGACTTGACAACTGGACAGCTGAGGTCAAAAATTATAAACAAATTATATTAACCCCCCACCGGATTTGATAAGTCATGACGACGAGAAATTATTATTATAGTTGTATTATGATGATAACATTAAGCTCGGCTTGAGACTCACATCATGTAATAAATACGTTTTGTGTGTTATGTATTCATAGTCAGATCCTCGTCTACCATGTTCGTGTTCGCACTTTTATGTTGCGCTGTTATAATATTATGTTTAGCTTATTTAAACGGAAAATACAATGAACACTATTGGAAGAAAAGAAATGTGCCCTTCTATTCAGAACACAAAGTGATGGGAGTGTTCTGGGACTTTGCAGTTAAAAGGAAACCAGTTTTTCAAAATCTAAGAAAAGTTTACAAAAAGTTCCGCAATGAACCAGCTGTTGGTATCGGCTCACTCTTAACACCGACTTTATATGTGATAGACCCTACTAATATTCAATATGTAGTAGCAACTGACTTCAACTCCTTCAGTCACCGAGGACTGGATATAAACGCAGGCGATCAACTCGCCGACAATATCCTCTTCATGAGTGGAAACCGTTGGAAACTGATGCGTCAAAGCATGTCACCCCTGTTCACATCTGCTAAATTGAAATCCATGTATTACATCATAGATAAAAGTGCCACAGACTTCGTGGACCATTTGAAAGCTAACAGAGACCTAATGAAAGGTAATGCATTTGACACTTTATGTTCATTCTGCAGTGCAGCTATAGGAGGTGCTGTGTTCGGAGTGAGCACAGGATCCATTTTCGATTCGCCTTTCCTTGATATGGCACGCAAATCGACAAAACCAACTTTGATGGGTAATTTCAAGCTCAGTATTGCCAACATGAGCAACCAATTATTCAGCATCTTAGGATTAAAATTATTTACCGAATACGAAGACTTCTTCATTGGTGCCATTAAGCAGATCATACGATTACGAGAAAATGAGAAAACTAAACGACACGACTTTGCTGATATATGCGTAGCTTTACAGAATGCTGGAAACATTGTAGATAAAGATACTGGCTTAGAATTAAAACCAACAGATGAGTTATTGGCGGCGCAAGCCTTCTTCTTCTTTATCGCCGGTGTGGAGCCTACAGCTCAAGTGTTATTTGCCACATTAATAGAATTGGGAAAACATCCGGAATACTTAGAACGAGTCCACGATGAAATTGATGAAGCTTTTAAAAAACACAACAACAAAATGGACTATGACATTGTCATGGGTATGAAGCTTCTTGATATGGTTGTAAATGAAGCTATGCGATTGCATCCACCAATTGGGTTTTTAAATAGAAAATGTGTAAAGGACACTGTTCTTCCAGTGGGTAATATTAAAGTTGACAAAGGAACGAGGATAATGATGCCAGTATTTGAAGTACAACATGATGAAGAATATTTCCCAGATCCCGAGAAATTTATACCAGAAAGATTTGCTCCAGAAAATAAGCACAACATCATTGATGCTACTTTTATGCCATTTGGGAAGGGGAATAGAGTATGTGTGGGTACAAGATATGCTACGTTACAAACTAAAGCTGGTTTGGTGCATTTACTACGCAATTTCTCAGTAAGGACCGTTATTTCGGGTGAAGGACCACAATACGTTCCTCATCCAGTACAAGTAAGACTTGAGAATATAGACGTTGAATATATACCGAGGCGATTTCCTTCATAATTCCAAAATCTCAGTATTAATAAGTTATTTAATAATTAAAATTAATTAGAATTATTTTACTTTTTATTATTACCTACACCAATCATCATATTTCATTTTTTTTTTCAATAAATTGTCATTTTTTTCAAGTTCATTCCCACAACAGCTGTAGTGTTGAGATCTGTGGTTGAGATCGACATCAAACAACCGAGAGCACGAAAAACCGGTTACCGCGAGTCCGTATCGATTTTAGAGTGATTTTGACTTGTTTCTGTAATTCTTTAGGAGCTCGTTTAAAAAAAACTAAATTAGTAACAATGTGCTATAATATCTTAAATTAAAGATTTATTCAATATCTAAAATATGTTCGAGACAATTTATTGATTTTCATTGTCCAGTTTGTTTAATATGTTTGTATAACCTGAGGCGTGTTTCAATTTTTTCCATGCGGGACGTTCGTGTCTTTGTAGTTTACACGGAATTTAAAAGAAGAAGTTTTCTTATAAAATATACAACAGTAAAGACACTGAGACATCCTAAAATATGTTCGAGGAAATTTAAGTACTTTTATTCAAAAATTCAAAGAAAATCTAAGTTGCCTTACTTTGATGAAATTTTATGTGTATTTGGCGTCGAATTTCTAAAACATACGACAGAGTAAAAAAAAATAAAAAATACACATTAAATGATAGATTTATGCTTAAAAATTTGCAATCAAAAAAATACATATTATATGATTTATAAAAGTAATGGAATGAATTTTCGATTACGGGATAACGGGAGCGCAAACGCTGTTACGGCAGACCGCGCTCCGCGCTTTAGGGAGTAGGACGTGTTGCGCTGCTCCGTCAGACACAAAATTACTAAAGTACGTTTTTCCCGCGCGTAGTAGTCGGGAAGCCCACGAATCACGATACTAGATTAGAATTGGTGGAGTAGACGATACCGAGATAATAAGGTCCTATAATGTTTCCATTTGAGCGCTGCAGCCTTTGCTACTCGACTACACTTCGACTACACGATGATCGCGTTCAAACGTAAAAATACTACTAGCTTTCGTCCAGCGCAATTTTGTATATGGACTCTTAAACCCGTTAAAAATATGTTATTTTAGATATGAATATCAAAGTTCAAATCTATTTATATATGCCAAACAATGCTACTTCTTATCTTCTTCTTATATATAAAAATGAATCGCAAAATGTGTTGGTAAGCGCATAACTCGAGAACGGCTGAACCGATTTCGATAATTCTTTTTTTATTATATTCCTTGAAGTACGAGGATGGTTCTTATGTAGAGAAAACATAAATATGTACCACGGGCGAAGCCGGGGCGGACCGCTAGTTGGAATATAAAAACATTTCCTTGATAACCATTGGTAGTAAAAACAAACAGTTGATATCATGCTCGTGACCGCATTGACCCTAGATCACAGTCATCAGTATATTATATGAAAGAAATCATAAAAAAGTATTTCTACACCACAAAAGAACAAACTTAAAAAAAATCACATCAAATATAAGTAACTTATTTCGGGCACCGATTTATTAAAGGGGTGAAATTTTTTGTTAATTGTACTATGTTTTTCCATCACAAAATGAAACTGTTGAATTCTGTTCAATAAGAAAGTTAGAAGATACTTTCACAATACTTTTTAGAAACCTGGAAAATCTGGAAAAGACACGCAATAAAAACGTTTAAAATTTTTTGAATTTATCTATTTTATCTATTAGGTTTTATGTGTATTATTATAAAGATTCGATCTGTTTTGTTTGGTGGTAGATGATTTTGTGATGAAAAATCTTTCGGGATGATGTAAATTATACAGTAGAGTATCTTAAAGCATTAAGTATATGTATAGAAACCAGTTGTAGATTTTGTGATTATTTTAACAATTCAATAAAATGAATAGGATGCATTAATAATAGAAATTCGTTAATTAAAAATCTACCTTTTATTATTTGAGTAGGTACTTACTTTGCTGCAATTCAAATTATGATCTGCAAGTTGTTTTCAATTTTGTGATCTGCAAGTTGTTTTCAATATGATAAATTATTGAAATCAATCCATACCAAGCCAAGAAAACAGTGATAAAATAATTTACAAAGTGATTATTAAAACAAAGTAACATGCAAGTCATTTTGTGCGACTATCATTTTATAGGTCAATGAACTTATGTTGTTATAATAACAACATAAGTTTATCACTATGAAGATTAGGTACATACCGACCAAAGGTTACGAATAAGTTTTGTTTTTTATTTTAGGCAAAAATCTCAGATAAAAAGATTAACTAACCGTAGAGACAAAAAGAAGACTGTAAAGAAACTGATTTTCATTTTATTCCCACCAATATAATATTACCATACTTTTTATTGTTTTCCCAAAGAACTTGGTAATTACTTTTTTTTTTACTCCAAATGAGCTATACTTTCACACCTTTAAAACTATTACACCTATAACAAGCCACCCTCTATAATAATAGAATGCTGAATTTACAAGAAATGCTGATTTGTGAGCTTTATTCTCTCTAGTCTCTACATACAAATATTTTTCTACAAAGACACTTCAAAGTTATAATCAACATAAGGATGATAATATTTTAAAAAGATTTTGTTTTTTTTAAGAGAAGAAAATGAATTTTATTATTATATCTGCCTTTCTTTTGAAACTATCACCGGTGTGATCATACAGACCTTTATGAACCCCTAGCAAATGTATTCACTCAATCAGTAATCTCATATCTTCAATTAGATTGGGTAATTATCTGTCAAAATTGTCAATTCACTGGTGATAGTAATCTACATATTTTTCCCTCCATAATATTATCAAGATATTATTATCTTATCATTAAAATTAATAGGTACGTAAATAATTAATGTTATTAGCTTTTGATAAATCTACTAGACAAAAAACAACGCTTTAGAGTAATAAATTTATAGTATAAATAAACGTCTGCCAAATACACGCCAAATAGGTATATCTGTGTTTTACTTATATTATGTACCATGAAATCCTCCACTATGAATGTTCCAACTCACACTTGACCGGTTTTATATATAAGTGAAATAGCATAAATCTTTTATGTTTTTCATATCATTATTATTTACTTTTTTGTTTCTCCTCATGAGTATTGAAACATTTCGAAACAAAAAAACAAGTAAAATGGCAAATTAAAATTGGCTTTTTTGAGCGAAAATATAGCCGTAGTTTAATCCAAAGACACATAATTTGTGTCTAGCTCCAAGAGCACCTTCTAATCCATATTATGCGAAAGTTTTATGTGTTTGTTTGTCTTTCTCTTTCACGTCGCTACCGATTTTATGATATTATGGTGTTTGTTAATTTTAAATAGGGTTGTTGAGGAAGTGATTATGAGGAAGAGGAGGAGGAAGAGGAATTTTCACACGCAAATTTAGGGGATGCGGATGAGGATGAGGATATTTTTTTGAGGAAGAGGATGCGGATGAGGAAGCGGAAGAGGAAGCGGATGAGGACGAGGATGATTGAAAATTATAATCAAAATTAAAAACTAAAACTTTTAAAATTAAAAATTAAAACAAAAGCCACTCTCCTGTCTGTACATATTGATATTATAACTACTAACGAAATTGCCCCTTTCCCACAAACTACAGAAAAGCATCTTACTCAGTGTTCATATTCATCGATTATTACTCGACAAAACCTAATCTATCTCAGTATAAAAAGTGACTCAAATGGATTAGCTTTTGTCGAGATTTTTTCAAACATTACATACGAACAAAACCTAGTCGAGTAGAGTCTTACCCTTATCTTACCTTAAATTCACGCTATCGTTCTCTGTCTTCTGATAGGTAACATTTTGTAATCCAAACTTTACTAGCCATACGTTTGATGTCATAATGATCATTATCGACTTTAAAATTCGATATTCATAAACTACTACTGATGTTTATATTTACATAGCATTTTTATCCCTAAACATAATAACATAATATTTTCTCTCATACTCAGAAAGAAACATTTACCAAAGAATGTGTGTCAAAACTCAAAAGTCATTTTAAATTAACAAACAAACAAGTTGTTTAAGCTTACAAAATATGTACCAGTTAGTTTTTTTTAGTGGGAATCGCTCTAATGTCGTTTCTGGCACTCGCCGGCTGCGAATTTAAAGGTAAGACTCGGCCGACTAGGTTTTGTTCATATGTTATGTTTGAAAATATCTCGACAAAAGCTAATCCATTTGAGTCACTTTTTTACTGAGATAGGTTACGTTTTGTCGAGTTATATGCATAAACAAAAGCTCATCTATTAGAGTCCGACTCGTGGCTCAAATATAATATAGGCTTTGTATATTCGCCGCCCGATCGGATCGGCATCGCGCTGCAGCGAGTGCGTTGTCGTTGATACGGCATCCTCATAAATTTCCTCTAAATTTTGAGGAAGCGATAGCGGAAGAGGAATTTTTTGTTTTTATTTTTGAGGATGCGGTAGCGGTTGAGGAACCCAAAATATTGCGGAACTTCCGCATTATGAGGAAGCGGAAGAGGAATCCTCAACAACCCTAATTTTAAAGCTTCATTTAATGAATTGTGAAAATAAAATAATAAAAATCAAAGACATCTTAAATTCTATAGGTCTACCAGAATCTGATGGCATATTTGTATTTAAAAAGTAAAAGATTTTCATGTGGCAACTTTATTTGACAACTATCAAATTGGTTGTCAAATTATTTGAGTTTAGGATTTTGTTTGTCTTCAAAATTTTCGAAAATGTCGAAAAAGCCGCTGCGATCACAAGCAAGAGGTGTTGTTTACAATGTGTATAGAAAATATTCGATGAAGAAGGGCAAAGAATATACTACTCTCTAACGAGAGAAGAAGGGTCAAACACATCACAATTTTCAATTTTGAAGCGCGTCCAACTGACCAAGTCAATTTTATAATGTGTATCTGTTAATACTTACGAAAATAAACATAATTTTATTTTATTTTTGTTTTATTTTATAAAAAAAATATAAACAATCGAGTTTTGATCTGCATTATCATTACATCAATATTTTCACATGGCATAGTGATAATGATATATACAAATATAGGTTTGTGTAAATACATAATAATATGTACATTGTACATATTAACTATATGAAAGCACTATGAAAGTAATATGTATATTATACATGTAATAAGTACCTACATAATTTTATGTGGATATCTCATTATTAAGTACAGTATTATCCACTTATGTAATGTGACTAATGATATTGAGGACAAAATGAAAAAATAAGCAGTATCAAGATCGTTCAGTCCATTTTCCCTAGGGTTGCACACTCAAAATTTTGATTTCCCTAATTGCCATCAGATTCTGGTTTAACTATAATGTGTCCACTGCCCTCTGACAGGCTGCTTATCCTTGAGATTTATTTATTCTAAGTATCATTTAGAACGCCATCTTTATGCAAAATGTCGTAGTTTCATTGAGTGGTTGAATATATTATAACAAAAATTATATTATACAAAATAAAAAATTGATAAAGGAGAATGCCCATTTTTGGTACAGGTTTTTCTCATGCATCAAGATAACAATCATATTTAAAAAAATCTCGGCAATTTAGAGGCCTTCTTACCATCGGAAAATATATTTTGAACAGGGAATGTTTCGTAAAATCTAATAAGACATGTAATTGTTTAGATCCGTTACTATACATATATTCCATTCGAGATTACCGCTTACATCTGAACATAGTGTTGCCATAGTAAATATTTAAGTGTATTAATATCGATTATTGTTTTCATTGAATTACAAAAAAATCAATTGACATAAAATTACTCTTTATGGTGTTGTTTATACACTGTAGGTTGTTTTAACATAGATAGTGAAGTAAAATATGTACTTGATTCCATGCAAAAAATGTTTCTTAGAACAATCTGACAAAAAGGAAGGCATTTTAGTTATTTGTATCGATCATCGATACAAATAACTCAAGCGATCATCGTTGAGAGCCGAAATGTACATGTAATGTATGTATGTAAATCAATTTCACCAGCATCTCGGAGCAATCTCTTGATCGCGTTTACAAAAACGAAGTTTAAATACAATCATAGACAAAGTGCCACAGAGTATATGACAAAAAGTGACGACAACAGCATTATATTATAGGCCCTCACTCTGAAAAAAAACCTATAATCATAGATGAATTATCCTACATAGCTCTGAGCTACATACATTCCATTCATATCCTAATTACCTCTGACATCTGTCATTTCATTATATTCAATCTTATTTTTCTAAAAAAATATTCGCTGCTCAGTTATTATTATAGTACGACTGTGCAACCGCTGAACTTATTTAATAAATTAAACTAAACATATTTTCGGAATAAAGTGTATATTTCTTGAGATAAGCTAGATGAAATGTCAAAAGTCGGAGGTAAATCTGTACTTAGAGGATGAGTCTTCACTCTTCTCGTCATAATATATCTATAGTCTTCTTTGATGCATATCCATGGCGACATACGACAATAATGTTATGACGCGTTTAAAGCCACTAACCGGCCAAAATCGGCCGTTCAGAGTGTAAAACGCGTTCAGTTTTCGTTGGTGAAATTCAAATGGTGACTTTAAACTGGGTCACAGCGCGTTTAAAATGGTTTAGCTTGGATTGATCGCGCAAATTCATCGGTGAAATCAGCCCTTAGTCTTTTATGATGTAATTATACAATGGCATCTACATTAAAAAAAGCACCCTTTTCAACATAGACTAAACTGATGACAACAATAAAATGACTATCGATTTATCGATTATTAAACGTGATATGGCAACATTTGTCTTACGGATTAAAAAAAAGATGAATCTGTCATTGATCTGTCATATCAAACGTCACATCACATTGTGATCGCCGCTTTTCTTGTGTTGATTGAGTTTACTCTCCACTTTAATTGTGTTTTAATATCGAATTGTGTGAAAGTAAGCGAAAGACATTTTATCTTTGCTGATTTGTCAACGACAGGACGTTTATTTACAATAAAGTGCCAATAGTGTGATTACGCTAGCGCAATAACGCTGACGACAGGACGTTTTATTTTAGAGGTGTTTAATGTTTATACTTTTTTCCAGCCTGTGTTACTCTTTACTTAGCCTGTGTTAATTCTTATTTAGAAATTATTTATTCCTGAAAATGGCTGACACCTCGAGTGAGCGAAACCGATGCATAAATTGTTCTTTCTTGATACCGAGAAACATGAAGAGGCATCACTTGGAAGAAGCGTCGAATTCAATGCTCAGTTTATTACGATCATGGATAGCCCCTACTCAGGTGAGCAGACATTGTTTAGTTGCTTGAATTGTACATATTTACTTATTGTTTCAAATAGGTTTTTCATTTAATTTCTTCTAATGTCCGTAATAAAATGTCATTATTGCCCTAGGGATTAAAGTATTTGTTTTAGATAGAGTTTACTTGATATATAATACGAATTTTAAATGAAGGTGATGTATAAAAGAATTTTATTATTACTAGAAAGAAATCCAACAGAAGTTCTAATCCTTTGTTATGTTAACATAATATTTACTGTAATTATATTATTACTGTATTATTAAACAGAATGTACTTTATTCCAATAATATTTTTTGCAGGTTTCTTCAGAAAACATCATTTGTAATGAATGTTTTGAATTACTTCAAAATCGAGCAAACACAACAAGTGAAGGAAGCATTTTACCTTTGTCTGCTTTTGGACATAGAAGAGTCTGTATTCCTTGTGGAAAATCCATTCTACGATCAAGGACATATCCTGTTCGACATGATCGTGAAGAGAGAAATGTTTTAATTCGTTTTGTTCCACTACACCTGGTAAATATTTTTGAGTTTATATAAAGTGCCTTAGTAAGTTTTTGTCTAATAGAAAGTATATCTTATAATTATTCTTAAACTCTTTAAGGTCTCAAGAATGGAACGTGTATGTGCTGCATGTTGGAGGTCAGCAACAAGAGAAGTACAAAGGCAGCAACAGCGTGACTCAAATCGCACCACTCTGGCTGACACTGAATTAAGTGGTGATTCTGTTGTTCCTGTGCCACCTCCTCTACCACCAACAACCCCAGTAATTGTTCAACCAGTGACACCAAAAATAATTTCATCATTGTATAGACGTGCTGCTAACACTCCAGGTCACTGTATATTTGTTGATTGTTTTGAACCTGAACGCCTACTTATACCATCTACTATCAAAGACCTAATATTGTTTAATCATAAGTTTTACATACCATCGGGTGCACGCATTTGTCGTCACCATTTAAATCATGGTTCTTGGGACCAGTTAACTTCTCAATTGAGAGATTTTACTGGTAGACAATTTGATAATATTATGACTATGATGAAGCGAGCTGCCAACTATAGATTTGATTTTTCAAATATTACATTGATGCCTCCTCACTTATGCCATTATTGGCTTGGTATGAATCATGAAGAGTTTCATGAATTACTAAATTCTATACCCAATCTAGCAGAACAAGTACCAAATGCTACCTTAGCATTATGCATTTATTTAGTTAAATTAAGAACAGGTGACAGCAACAACAGATTAGCCACTCTTTTCAATAAACCTAGAGCTACATTGGAACGTTTGATGACTAAAGCTAGAAATTGCTTTATTAATGTGAAAATGACCCACCAGAGGCCTTTGAATATGTGACTATTGCCTAAAAATAGACTTTCACTTGAAAATCATTTGGCAGTGTACGTGGAAAGTGAAAATGTCAATAGAAGGAGAGCGAGCTTTCAACAGGTTGATAGCGAACATCCTCATTTAACTACATTTCCACGACTTACAATTATAACTGATCTTAAACGGCTTGCTTTAGGCACATATCAACTGAAACAAGCTAGGTCATACTTTGGAGAGCATGTTCGTCAATCTGGCATTTATTCGGTTCAGGTAAATAATGAAATTGATGATGATGTTCCTCTGGTGTTAGGTCTGAATAACTACGTATTAAGAGGTAGGATTAAATCTAGACATGTAAACAGTCGTAAATATTACACATATTTACTAATAAGTAGAGATGATGCTGTAACAAACAGCTGTCTCGTTGGTAGGTGAACCGTAGGATGTGCACACATAATGACAGTGGTTTGGTACCTAAGTTGGGCTCGTTACAATGATGTTACTGCTCAGGCTCCATATTTAGATGATTTTTTTAATGATTATGATGAATGATGTTTGCCTTACGTTAAATTGGTCTACCACTAGATCTATTTTTGTAATATCTGTCTACTTGAAGCTACTCAAATTATGTAAACTGAATAAAACAATCTATATGAGCTCTATTGGCATTTTATTAATCTATATTTAGGTTTTCTTGAAATCCATCTCAGGAAGATTTCTGGTGCCTACCTACACTATCCGATGAACAGATAGACTTTGTCTGAAAGCATAAGCTCTACGCATAGATTAAATAGGTTAAACGAAAAATAACCTTCAGACGATAAAATACTACCTAAATCACACATAAACCTAACTAAATCGGGGTTATTTAAGTTTTGAGGTTATTTCACATTTTTCTCAATATCTTGAAAACCCCTGTTTTTATCACAAAAAAATCAATTGGTAAAATCTTTTGAATATCGAAGAACCCTCCAAAACCACTCTGGCATTGACGCAACACTGTACTGTGGTCCATACTTTCATGGGCATTCTCCTTTTAGTAGATATTGTTGTTTGTTACTAAATGCCGCTAAATTCTTATTTTTCACCTCTGCTAGCAGTTAGGAATATTAAAAACAACGATACGCAAGTTTGCTCGATTTTTATCAACAGAAGTGCAATTTAAAACTCATTATTGTTGCGGTATCTGTTGAACCAAGGTTGAACCAATAGTAGTAGATCTCGGAGTCCTTGCTAGTACTGTTGTGTTGTGCCTAGGAGGATTTCAGTGGATAAGAATGCTCTGTTTTTTCACACAAAAGGCACATATTTTTTGAAAATTTCCTCCTCGTTAACAAAAATTTTTTATGTTCTGTGGTCAAGTTCCACAGATTAAAGATAGATAGGTCATAGCACAGATAATATAATAATATGTGAAAGCGTTTGTGAATTTTGCCTCGATAGCGTCGAGCTCTAAGGTCGAGCTAAATTGCTTTACATTTTTAAAAGTTTAAAAATAAATTAAACATAATTATCAGAAAAATTGGTTTAAATGAGTAAATAAATAAGTTAACATTTCGTAATTCGTAAAGTTATCATGTTACTCTTACAATAGTATCAAAGAGTATTGAGTGTAGTGTTGGCACCATAAATTGGACATTGATAATCTGTGGTACACACAGCGTCATCTGGCAACACTGCGATTCGGGAAGACATCTTTGATTTACATTTATACACGGCATTCTATACAATCCTTTTCTGTTAATTACTATTTACAATTGTTACATGAAATAAAGTACATACGTGAGATTAATTGCTTTCTAGTATACAACCCAACATACATAACAGATTGGCGACGAGGACGGAGGAAGTGGAAATTCAATATAAATAACCAAGTGAAGGAAGAGTACCTACAACGTGCATGCGTACATCGACCCATGTGCTCCTAACACCTTTTCCTTTGTTCCAAGGGTTCCACATCCCGTGATGATAACCCGCTTCACAACCTCCTTTTCCCTTTACAATAATATACAATACATTACAAGTACGCAAAATGGAACAGCAATTGGGGCAAGTATTATCTCAAATGTTAGAAACCATCCGAGGAATTCAAGTACAACAAGCGCAATTACAACAGCAATTACAAAATACGGATAAGTCGGTGAGTGGAATTACATTACAACCATACGACGAAAACAATGAAAGTTTCGCATCGTATTTACAAAGGTTAGAAAATTACATTATCCTAAAAGGCGTTACAAATGATAAAACAAAATCACAGATTTTTCTGAACTGCATTGGTCCTAAATACTATCAAGTTTTACAAAATATTACAGCACCTGATTCTCCGAAAACCAAATCATATTATGACCTGATTCAATTATTGAAAAACCATATCGCACCTGAACCTGGTGAAGTAGCCCAACAGCACAAATTTTGTTTACGACAACAATACGAATGTGAAAGTATTTCAAATTACGTTGCTGGTTTAAAAGAACTAGGGGGAAAATGTAACTTCAAATGTGCGAGCTGTCAACACAGCACATTTGAAACTCATTTGCGAGTACAATTCATACGAGGTCTCCGGAGTACAGAAATAAAAGAAAGATTACTACAAGAAAGCTCATCTACAAAAGTTGATGATTTAATTAAGATTGCAATGGCGATTGAGACATCTAAAGCTGAAACAAAAGAAATGTGTTCTGGCCAAGTAAACATTAACAAAATTTCAACAAAATCAAATAATTTCAAAATTAAAACAAACATACAGCAACCTACAAATATAAATACATACAAAAGAAAAAATATAAATAAATCATACAATTCATATCACGAGAAGAAGAGAGAAATAAAATGTTTTCGTTGCGGGAAAGAAAACCATACAGCAAGGCAATGTCGTTTGAAAGGTAAACTATTTTGCAAGAAATGTAAGATAAAAGGACACATACAATCGGTATGTTTCAAAGATCAAAAACAACTTGACTTAGTTCAGGATCAATTCACTGAGGAAGATGAAATATATGAAATACACTCACCGGCACGGAATCTTGGCCACTTACAATTTTGCCGATAAAAAAAGTGTTTTTCACGATTTTTTTGTATGCAGATATGTTAACATATTAT
>CAJQZM010023116.1:0-20568 GCA_907164665.1 Colias nastes | reverse complement strand
AAATCGCCGATATCCAACTCGACGGTCCATATTCTAAATTTTATCCGTATATTATATTTACCTCTTAAACGGGCCTCGTAACGCTTTATTTGATCAGCTTGTTTTGTAATTGTTGATATCAACTCTTGTTTTGATAATGACTCCATTGTAGCACTTGTTCAATTATTATCAAATATGCATAGCATTAGATGAAAAAAAGCCTAAACCATTAACGATTACACAAACGAGAAAATAAATCGCAATTTATCTCTGTTTAAAAAAAACTTAACAAAATGTTCAATCGATAAAATATCGCAATGGGTTTCGAGTTGGACAGTGTTTCTATTTTGACGAATGACAATGACATTTGACATGTGTCAGTCAAATTTAGCATTTTTGTTGCGTTCAAAAGAATTTTAATTTTTAAGACTCAAATCTCAAACTGCTATAAAAAAATATCATTTAAATTTAATTATTAATAGGAAATACAAAAATTCTTTTAAAGACTTGATCCTTTTAGACGAATAAGTTTTTCATTTATTTCCTAAAACCGAATAGGTACCGAATATTGCATTTTAAAATAAAATCAAATACAAATGTTTAGAATCTAAGGTTTAGAAAATCTCACAGGAAAATCTACTTCATAAAATATTGCATTTTATAACGTACCTAGAAGGTGCTAAATTGGAATTAATTAAAAATGCAAGCGCTGATAAAAACGAGAAATTTGTACCTTTAAAATAAACTAGTTACTACTAAAACTAAATAAACTAAGGAATTTATAAAACTACGTTTGTACCTGATTTTTTTTTTAATGTGTAATTCGATTGTTCGATTGATTTATTATTAATTCGAATTTCATGGATGGGAGATGTAGGATCTAGATCGTAATAATCGTAGTTGCAACCTTCGAATGGAATGCTTAAAAAATAATAAATCAATCATAGCTACAAATTACAACACTATTGAAGCCAGATGCTTAATACAAATATTGTATTCAGTGTATTCCAGTTCTTTTTTCCATAATTG
Source organism: Colias nastes (assembly GCA_907164665.1). Lineage (NCBI taxonomy): Eukaryota > Metazoa > Arthropoda > Insecta > Lepidoptera > Pieridae > Colias > Colias nastes. Next base: position 19,560 of record CAJQZM010023116.1, on the reverse strand, counting down.
AAACATTTGATTACCGGTCAAAGTAGTTACACGCGGTCAGCGTGGTCTAATTTGTCGCAACAAACGAAATCAAAATTAACATTTTAATTCAACAGCTGTTGCTCTACTTATAATATTGTCATATTTTGCATACATGTTCCTATCCCATACCCCTTTTTGCCCAACTGGTTCACCCACCTACTACGGTATTGTTATTTTTTTTTAATTACACAATTTATTGTTAGGGTGGACTTCATTATACATTTAAGGGGTGGTTACATGCAATGCAGTATACGGGACGAATGACATTGCATTCACGCACCTAAAAAAACGTTTGCAAGATCATAAAATTAAGGATACGAAAACATTGATTTTAAGGAATATTGAACAGAATAATGGTATTGACCAATTTAATAGAAATGTTTGTTGACTCGCTATAATTCTTACTTACTTAATTACTTAGTTATAACTTAAATTGAACTAAAAAAATCCAAAAATATTATTAAATGTACCTACCGTGAATTTCCATCCATTCCATTCACATTTGTGTTATTAAAATAAATGTGAAATGCATGAATAATAATTAATTCAAAGCTAAAAATAAACCAACCAAAAATAAATTAAACAGTTAAATAAAATGTTGTCTGGCAATAATTTTAGCGCGCAAATTCGGGTCTAGTCCGAACTCAACTCGGAGATGAGACAACAAATCTGGCACATTGATCTGTTCCTCCCCGTTGTTATAGCAATGTAGCAAGTTCATTGAACCCATGGGGTGAGTTCACCCCTCGTCAATCTTCCTTTAATAAAATTGGGCCGCCGAATATCATGTGTTATTGCCCTTTTTGTATGCTTTTCGATATTTTCAAATGCAAGCTACGTAGGTAGTGTATCTGCGTTTCTGAATCGATAGCGGATAGATTATACAATTATTATACAACGTTAGTATGCAAAAATCGAAACTAGTTAAAATACGATTGCCATTACAATTTAAATGAAGTTTCACATCCGGTTCAACAGTTACCGAATTCTTGAGCTTTATGCATTAAGATAAAGGTGTGAAAATTGGTCGATATCATTTCTATATTTTCATACTTCGACTTCGCTAGCGAGCGTGACTGAGTATATTTTACAGAGATGAATTAACAAAATTATAATAATTATATTATTTCATAAATCCAAATTATTTAGGATATTTGCAAAAATGTATGCTGCTAGTTATAAGTTAAGGCTGTTCGAACTGTTAGTTTAAACTAATTAAGATATTCTTACATTATATTATGTATGTATTAAAATTTCTGAAATTCCCATAATCACCAGTCATAAGTCCGTTTACAACGTCGCTCGCCGGGTAGAATGTATTCATATTTCATACATAAGACATCAATTCATCGCAAAAGGGAAAGGTCTAAGGTCACTCACCTAGCTTATCGTATAGCTCGTGTATCAACTTTTAGAATATCGTGTAGGTATAAAACCAAAGGGCTAAGGATATAAATAAAAGAGTATTTAAATACATTATTGCTAATGTCAATATTTAATGTCTATATCAATATTTCCTACATCAGATTACATTCGTTGACATTTCAATAATTAAGTAAGCCAATTAAAACCAACGCATTACCGACGATTTGTACTGTTACTTATTCTATCTATCCTAGGCCAAAACCTTACAATACCCATACCTGCCCGGAAATGAAATTAAATATTTGTGAAATATAGTTAGAATAAATAAACACTTAAAAATATCAACACTAAACACATATAGCACGTAATATTAAATCAGAATTAAAATATAATTTGGACAGGTGTACTGTGTATATTGGTAAAAGCACAGATCACAGAAACTAGGTAAAAGTCATCGACCGTCACATAGCAGCTTTCGCTACATTCGTCGTGGTATGAACGAGCGAGTCTCGGATCTTGTTGTTACAGGATATTGATGTCTTTTCGAGGCTTTAGCAAATAATATTACTATTTAAATTACTTTATTAGGTGGGTTTCGTTTTGGTATTACATCATTTGCTTTTTATTTCACACGATTACAGAATCAAAGACTTGCTCGTTAGCGAGTAAAAATATAAAGCCCGTCATTGCAAGTAAATTCTTCGTCTTATATAGCCTCAGTAACAGTCTTAAATAGGCGTTTATTTAAGAGTTAACCCTCAGAAGAGCATGCAACCAGCACATGCTCGTCATATTATACCTTTGTCCTTCTGGGTTAACCCTACCATGTCTGGTGTACAATTTGTACCGAATAGTAAGCACGTGTAATCTTTCAAATGGACAACACAACACAAACTAAACTATTCACTAATCTGTCGTGAATTTTTTTGGTTGTCGACGATACATATTATGCGTTGAAAAGCTTACATTTATCGATCGTATTGAACGCAAGGGTTTGAGACCGGCCCGTCATCGTAGTAATGACTTCTTTTCTATGTAGAGGGTTAGAAATTATATGATATTTACATCGTACGATGCGACATTAATATCGCACCGCACTTCAATAGAACTGATACACTGATTTTCAACTATAAAGCTGCTGGCTCGAGTTACTCGTAAGTGTTACTTGACAGTGAGACGACATTCTCGAGCGGCGAAATGAAAGTATATTTACTGAATTAACCCAAAAAATTCAAAACAGTTTCACAGATTACAATAATTCAAAGGTACATGTTTACCTGTGACTAGTTTATACACACCATTCGTTACTGCCTGCTGTGTTTTATAAATTAAACTAATGTTAAACAAACACCACACCAACATAATTTAAACTCAAATACTAAGCAAAGTTTAAATTACAGAACACAGTAATTTTTTTTAATTAAACACTTAAGTTATAAGTAGGTACTTAAATTTAACGTTGCGCAAAAATAACTGACTAGTTTCGTGTAGTTAAGTACTTTAAATAAATAATAATTATTAAACCTTAATGAAAGTTTTATCCTTATCAGTAACATAAACTTATAACATACTGTTCCAAATGCATTTTCGAGCCCCATTCGTTATTATTATGAGATATTCCGACAGCTTTCCTCAATCCTGTGCCAATAAACCACACATTGAACCCTGGCAGTTACTTGGAGACATTCAGAATGTATATTTTTATAAAATAAGGGTCTCAAATTGAAATACATGGTTTATGAGCACAAATCATTATAGTATGATATGCGTCCACATTTATCTATAATTTTACTACAAAGTGTAAGAAACTACAGACATGAATATTCTGGATTACATAGTCACAAATTTATAACATCAAATTGCTGAGTAAATTTATAAGAACTAATTTCAAACTTACACCTCTAGATATATTACGAAATGAAATCTATGATAATACATCTATCAACTAGAATAAATTATTAATTATACATTACTTAAATGTAATAATAAATAGTGATTATATAAATTAATAAGAGAGACAATATCATATGGATAATTTTGCATACGCAATAAGCTGGGCTTGCAGCTCGGGTCATACTCAATAAAAAATTTATATTAGTTATAATTATGTATTGCTAATCAGTTTTGTTGTTTGCAACAATATTTTAGATTCAAAATTACCGTTAGAAACGTCCACAATTTACACAAACGTGTTATAGAATTAATTATTATTAATCAATGAGTCAATACAAAATTTTATCCAATAAAATGTTGATCAAATTTTTCTTATAAGATTGTCATGGTCTCAAAAATTCATAATTTAGTCAAGATTCATCAAATTAATGTTGTCAATTTAGATTTTTAATTTTATAACAGAAATGAAACAGCAAAAATATTACTAGGTACTATGCTTTATACAAATAAACGATTTTTATTAGTCCTTTATCTAATGATTTTGTGCATGAGTCAAGCTCAAGATTATAAATACTTTTAATTATATCAATTATAATTAATTTATTACTTTAGTTACTTATAAACGGACAATTCCTACTGTTATAAAAATTTTCATGGAAGATACTTTGCTAGTATAATATAAGTAAATTTTATCTAGCATTCTGTCATCTTTGGTAGTGGGTATGTATTTATCGTAATTTAGATACTATATCATTAATTTTGTTTAAATATATATTGCGGCATTTGAAATATAAATAAATGTATAATTGCACATTTTTCATACAATATAGCTTTTTTCTGTATTACTTATAGTAAAAATTTAATATTGCACTGTCAATAAGATTTGTAAAAATAGAAAATATATTGCTTACGTTTGCGTTTTAACATCTTGGTAAATATAAGCCTTATTTTAAATGTAAATAGGTTGATCTCTTCATGGTTCATTTGAGAGATGATGTAGGTGATCTTAGTCATGTCAAATACTGGATTTACACTTAAAATTGTGAAAATATTGTAATAGAAAATGAATTCACAATAGCAATATAGGATAGGGGTATGATCATGAAAGGGCATACAATGCAATGTCTTTCAGAAATAATTGTCATACAATATTATGGTGATAGCATCAAAGTGGTTTGTACTTCTTCATGAACACTGGTGAACTGTCATGTCATGATTTGTTTTTCTACATATAAATACTAAAGTAATTGAATATCTGACGACAAACCATGACAGTTATGATCAACATTTTTGCATTAGCTACAATTTATTGACTAGGTTTTGAAAACACTTAAGATTTACTCTTGTTCGTTTTGAAGCTGACCTGCAATACTTGACCGTTCAGCGAGTATCCATTCAGCGATTGGATGGCGACAACCGCCTCATCGTAGTTTGTCATTGTGACAAAACCATAACCTTTGCATTTGTTGGTCGCTGGGTCTCTGATGATCTTAACGCTTTGTACTGCGCCAAACGGGCCAAACAGCTGCCAAAGAATGCTTTCTTCTGTGTCAGCGCCAATGTTGTAGACGAAAATACACCAGCCGGAACCACCAAGTGCATTACCTTGTATAAGAGGATCTGCAAGTGGTGAATATCTTTGAAGACCTTTGTTAATAGCTAGTAGAGCCTTACCCGCAGGACCGATGAAGCGACGCGCTGATGCTGGAGCCAGGTACGCCGCCAACGGAGCTAAAGCCTTATTCTGATTGCTAGGGTTATTAGCACACTTCACAGTCATAGGCCCTGTACCCCCTGGAGGCACAGTTCCATTGAGTTCACGTATTGCTGCCTCTGCTTCACATCTCTGGTCGTATCTGATGAACGCCACTCCTCTCGAGGGTCCCTGTAGACCCTGATCCTCCATGCCTCCTTGCATGAGGTGTCCAACGTTCACATTTTCGTGAAGAATACGCGAGCTGATAATAGTACCGTACGGACTGAACAATTTCTCTAATTCCTGCTGGGTCATGTGCTTCGGAAGGCCAGACACGTATAAATTGGCGCCTTTAATGGCATCTGAGCTAGGACGGGCGTAAGATACTTTGATAATCTTATTCTGTAAGCGGAGACCATTCAGGGTATTCACTGCTTTCTCGGCGTCTTCTGCTTTATGGTAATTGACGAAAGCGTAACCTAAGCTCTGCCCGTTGAGAATGTGGTCCGGGAACACGGTCACTTTGTCTCTAATTAACTTGCAGCTCTCAACTTCACCCACACTGGAAAACAACGATCTTATCTCCTCTTGAGTCATGGTCTGTGGTAAGTAATTTACTATCAGATTCGTCTTAGACTCATTATGGCATGGCTGTAACTTACTACCATTTTGAGTGGGCTGATTGGAGTTTACCGTGTCCATCGCATTGGCCATCATCTTTACGTAAATTGTTTACACCAAAAACGGAGAAAATACACTAGTTCGATAACTTAAGTCGGAATTTAACTATGTTCGAGCAGGATCATAGAATTATCGGCCGCGATATTGAGTTCGGTTCGCGTTGGTTGAAAGCATATGCATGGAAAGAAAATCAATAAGATGCTGTCCACTCTCGTACTTATCCTGTTTTCGGCTGAACTGTGTCTGATACGTTGAATCAAATAGGAAGCGGGAACACAAATTAACGTTAGTTTATTAGATCTTTTTGAGAATACTAAAGCAAAGTGAAAAGGAAATCAACCAAAAATCTATGCGACTTGCGACCTATTCTCGTAAATTCATTTCTTTCACTTCACTTTCTTTTTAAAATGTTGCCAAGAGTGGACTCATTCCAACATTACCCCACACCCAAATTTTATTTACCAGAAACAAAAACTGGAAATTTTAATGACGTTAAAAACACGTTAAATAAAGGCATAACATGTACGAATAAAATAATATTTTTAATTTTATACAATTTTACAATAGTCAATAATATAATATTTCACCAAAAAATATTTCTTATTGGTGATTCAAATGAATTAGAAAGTATAAAAAATTGAAATGATAGGAATGTTTTGGTAAAAATATTTTTATTGCAGCAAGTTAAAACATAATTTACTATTAAAATATTCATACTAATATTAATATCTCGTAAAATAATATTTCAATTTGCCTAAAACTATGTAGTTTTTATGAAATTGCAACATTAGCCACGGTTCTACCAACAACACAGGTCCACCAACATAACAATACTATATAACATCGTTCAGAAATTTCTTGTATTTTCATACATATATTTTCATAACGAAATAAATTGATTTTACTTTTTATGTTGTGTCAAAATAATATCTTTATTTTTACTAATTCACTTTCAAATAAATAAAAATATCATTATCAATTTTAATTGTTATGATGAGATTAATTGTAATGGCAACACAAACCGGAAAATAGGAGTCTGTTTCCGTTTTTCTATTTCAATTTTCAACAATGACTAAGGAATCCTATGGACAGGGCCAATGACTAAGGAATCCTATGGACAGGGCATATTGTTCTATACAAACAACTGATTATACAAATATCATGCATTTCGATACCGAAATAATAAAACTAATACTGTCTCTTTCTAACTAATGAATATTCTGATAAGTGAAAAAATATGACTATACGTCAGTCAGTGCTAATTCTATACCGTTTGATATTTGTAGTTTGCTCAAATACCTACTGTGGCCGGTCGCCATTTTATGTTCTCGTTATTATGATGTACATGCGCTGTCATTGCTCCGTAGTAAATATTGAAAAATATTGAATATTTTTGTGATTGTGACAAACATTTGTGTCTAAAACATATAGAGTGGTCGAGGACAAACAGTGGCATAATTCCAAAGCGTAGTATTGTGGGATGTGGCTCCAGAAAGAATGAAAACCAGAAAAGTTTGTCATTGCACCGGTATGTATTTGTTTTGACTGAAATATTAGTTATTACTTTGCTGATTTAGTTATTTTCATGTATATTGAATTGAGGAGTAGTCACAGACTGTGTTTAGTGCAAAATTGTTACCAAATATAGCTTTATTTTGTATATTTTCGTACAAGTAAAATAATGAATTTGGGTGCTAGTGATGGCTTATAATATCGACATCAGCATTATCTTGGATGAAGACGTGCGTCTCCCAAGGCTGTGGCATTAATCTCAAGAATAGTTGCTTTGGTGAATACACTTCCAAATTAACAAATAAATTTTGCCAAGAGCATCAGAAGGAAGGCGGAAGAAAAAATAAAACACTTAATTCCTTAAATTTACCTAATATGAATTTTAACTTAAGTAAGATTGGTCGCTTTTACAGTACTTTAAAAAATGTATTTGTAAATAAGTCAGGTTAGGACTAAAATTATAGGTAATAACCTAAATATTCATTTTTTTAAGGTTACCAAGAAGTGAATATAGAAAAAGAAAATGGTTAGAAGCAATTGGAACTGAAAATATCAAGCCAAATGTAAAGGATATATCATATTATGTTCCCTACATTTCCCCGAAAGTGCTTTCAATAGAACAATGCATGTGATTCGTCTGCACGATGATGCTATACCAGTATGTCTGCCGCTGCATTCACACAGGGTGAGGTTTTATCTGTCGACATATTGTGATGTCTTCCAATTTACTTTTGATCTTTTTATTTAGATTTAGGTCTGTCATTTATAATCTAACGTTTCTCCTATTTTGAAGGGGGCCTGTGAACAAACTGAGATGGTTTTATATTTTTTTTTAGTACAAACTTGGGTGATATTTGGTTGTTGAAATATTATTGACTGAGGGAAAGTGCATTTTACTTTAAATACATGGGGTGTTTTAAGTTATTATACGGGTCCAAAAATAATCAATATGGCATCCCTACTTCTAGCAAATACCTATGTAACATTCCTTTTTCCATTCCTAATGTAACATTCATCATGCCTGGTTCAAAGTACTGTTTTTTTAATCTAAAAATAAATTTCAGCCTTGTGTCAGTCAAGGTGAACCTGCTTCATCAACGGCGAATAAATTGGATCCAACTCCGGCAGACATACAGAATGTTTCAAATATGGTAATTATTTTAAGTATTGCTTTATAAGCCAACCCTTTGTAAAATAAAATAAGGGAATTTGTAATATCACTTAGTGAAAATGTAATTTTTAACAGAAAAAATAAGACTATCTACGAAAAGAAGTGAGATGCCATCTATGACATATTATGTAGCTTGTACAAAAACAAAACAAGTACCAACCTGTTAAATACAGTAGAACTCAATTTTGAAAGTTGTTTTTTTACAAGTTAAGTTTTGATGACATTTGTGTTTTAGTGACATGAAGTTGTCTTTTAATGATATTCACTAGGTCTTCAATTATTATTTGCATGGCTAATACCATTTTAATGATTTTGCTTTATGTACATGCAAATTATGAATAATAGATGTAATATAACTAAAATGTAAAGTGAACAATGCTAGTTAATGTAAATTGTGACATTTCATTTCCAGGTACCAGTTGAGCCTCTAATCCCTATTATGGTCGACAGCAAGACGTGTTCCAAAAGGTATCCACATAAATTGACGGCAAAGATACCCACAGTATGAGCGTCGATCGTTCGATAATAGTGGTAGAACTATCACAACTATAGTAAAAGGAAACGATTTCGAGGGAGACAACAGTTAAAGAATGAAAAGAGTGAATCCGAGTGCAATCAGGCTGCACAAAATAGTTTAGTTCTTTAATTTTCTCTGTTACTAAGTAATTATTGTTTTTTCTTTCTATTACTGTATATTGTGTTGTTCATCGTAATAAAATACTATTATATACCTATATTAATATTTATTTTGTATCATTGTATTACATTCCTCAAAACCGAAATTAGTTCAGCTAAAAGGTAACAAACACGGTAACAAAAACTGTACAAAGTTCGCCGGGACAGCTAGTAATGTAATAAAACAAATCGAATACTAAATTATTCTGTTTTTCCGGAGCATGCGCCATCCCTCGTGGCTGTACCATAGTAGCAAAATGCATACAACAGATTTTATACCGCATTCCCGTAATACCACATTTGCTCTTTGTCTTTACTGGTATGCTTCTGTTAGTTCCGTTAAATACTACATTCAAATAATATCTGATTTCGAAAACACCGGTCAAACAAAACAAAATATCCAATAAACCAGTCGATAAATTTAGCAGATAACTTAAATGCCAAATCGTAAGTCTACCGTAATCCTTAGATGGATGTCAAAATTGAACTAGATTTATCAAATTATACAGGGTTACTTGTAAAACACCAGGAACCTCGCAGGACAAGATAGCTAACAACATTATGTAACAACATTTGTTCTACGACTTTTGATAATTTGTTATATTTTATTTTCATACAAAAATAAATATTCATTTAATTTTCCGTTTGATTATTATAAACTCTACGCTCATCCCTGCGAACGAGAGGGGGAAGGGGGCGTCGCGTCGTCCTTTCGATAATGAATAGAAAATAGACTTACAAATGTTAGGAGAGTACAATAAAGCTTAAAAATCACCTAAAAATAATTTATTGCGTTATGCCAATAGTCGTAGAACAAAATAAGTTGTTACCTACTTATGATGTTATCTTGTACTGCGAGGTTGCTGGTGTTTTACATAGAGCAAGTAAGTGTTTTACAAGTAACCCTGTATAGGTGTTACCGTCACGAGCAGCCATCGTCATACTTATTTTTATTAATTGGCATTGTCATTTTTTTCCGCCATTTGTAATTTTACTTCTATATTTTGTACAATAAAGTTTAATTAAATAAAAAAATAAATATTAATATTATTTTTATCGATAAACATAGTAATGTTTATCGATATATTCTCGGCACTAAACACCGCCATCTTGTGTTACAAGCAATATGGCGCCGGCCACACTTTTTTTGTAGGTATGTCGCTTCCATGTGATTCCTTATTCATTGATTTTCAAGTAAATTATTTTTTTATTTTATTCTGTGCTTGGTGTTTTTATTAATTTTTATAATATTTCAAAAGTGAAGAAATCCTTAGTCCATAGAAGTCGTTCTATGAATTTATAATGTTATGTGTTACCTATTACCTACTGTATGTATATCATTATTCAATGCTTCATTTACTAAATATAAAATCATTTTAATGTTTAAATTAAAAACCAATTAGTATTATTGTTCATATTTTTCATACAATGATTTTAATGATAAAAAGACAACTACCGGATGTGCAGCGTGCTTGAATCAACGTCCCCTCACAATGTACTGAGTCATCCATCGTTTCTTATAAGTTATGAAAATCAAGCGATATGTTTAAATATGTTTATGTGTCATATTTAAATTGTTTTAATTATCTAATTATGTTTATGTGTCATAGGTATTTAAATTGTTTTAATTATCATTTAAGTATACTTATGTTATGATGAATTGTAAAAAATATAAGAATATTATTAAAGATCTTTTCCACTTTTTTCATACAAACTTAAAAAGAGATAAGTATGTTCAATAAATAATATCTGCATAACTATAAAATAATATCGAATTTACTACCTTTCATTACAATTAATAGCTTTGTCCATTTATATGACGAAATTAAATATTTTGTACTTTCAAGAACACTAAATAAGAAATTTCTGAATTATGTAGGTAGTATTTTAAATTTTGTGAGCTGTTTCCACATAATTTAAGCGTTAGTTATACATAAAAATTAAAATGAATATTCTTCTATTCTAATAAGAAGTGTTATCTTTCCGCTCGCGACGTCACCCGCGGCCGCCTAGTAAAGGTAATAGGCATGACGACAGTATCCATAAAATAATGATCGTATTAGTGTTTTTAAGGGAAAATGTATAATAAATAAATTAAATATAGTGACTTAGAAATCTTAAAAATTGAAATTCTGCAGTTGGCCATTTTGACTAAAACACGCGTGACGTCACGCTTAAGTAAACAACTCACGTCAGATGTGTTTTGTTGTTATGAATATGTTGAGAATACGCATTTTTATTTATTTTCTATTGTTTCACGTATGCTTTATCGACTCAGAACAGAAATATAATTGCGAATTCACGAATACATGGTTTGGGGTTCTCCGCGCCAACTTTATACAATCATTTCTTATTATTTTCTCGCTTGAAATAATTACTAACACATTTTTGAGAATTATTTTTATGTGGATTCACACTGCAATACTGCACACCACTTATAAACTTTGAAATTCGTTTCTATAACACATATTAAATAAATATTTTTTTAATTTTCTTCGCAATGCGTACAAATAATTACGTATTTACTAAAGAGTGACGTCACGCCTACGCCATGACACCTGCGAGCTGTTTTGGCACAGTTAATAAATATTTTTTGAAAAATGGCTTTTATCTTCGTTAAATTTAAGTATATTACCGAAATATAGGGTTTTTCTTGTATAGTAAAAGTATACACACATTATGGAAGAGGATTTCGAAATCTTTCGTCATGCCTATTATTCCAATTTCCATAAGTTTCCGCGTTAAAACGTCTTATCCTATGTCCTTTCTCAGATTTGAAACTATATTTGTATAAAATTTCATTTAAATCGGTTCTGTGGTGTGAAGAAAAGTCAAATCGACAGACGGATAGACAGACATACTTACTTTGACAATTATTAATTAAAATATTATGGATTATAGAATAAAAAACAATGCTTTTTTTTTCAAAGAAAAAATAGTAAAGTAGACTACAAAGCAACAATTTGTAACTTGTACCACACGCTATTTTGAGTACGCCAGCACCGGGTCGATTTCAGTACATTCAGTGCAAGCGTACTCGGGTCGTGCTTTGAAACAGTTCGAGTTACGAACCAATCGTCAACCGCCAGTTGAGTAACTTTAGAATGAACCGCTTCGATATTTGAAATTAGGTTATGCGTTCGGAGAATAAACTAAAATTAACTTTTTGAAGTGAAACTTCTTTATCGGGGTTGGAAAAAAATTTAGGTAGTGTAACATTTTTTCGTTACGCGTGACATTTTTCCGTTACGCGCCATCTTTTTCTTATCCCTACCACGCGTGATTCGACGTATTTCTGTAAAGTTAGCTATATTAAATTATTTTTTGAAAAATAAGGTCATATAGAAGTTTTACTTCTTACGTGTACTAGTACACGAGTACACGCCATTGAGGTATTATTATAGAGAGGACACCACGAACAAAATCTGTGCAACAAGCGCGGCGAAGCGGGCCGGCTAGTGAGTCATACACTTTGTAGATATTCTGCCTCATAACTATACTAATATTATAAAGCTGAAGAGTTTGTTTGTTTGTATGTTTGTTTGTTTGTTTGTTTGAACGCGCTAATCTCAGGAACTACTGGTCCGATTTGAAAAATTCTTTCGGTGTTAGATAGCCCATTCATCGAGGAAGGCTATAGGCTATATATCATCACGCTAAGACCAAAAGGAGAGGAGCCACGCGGGTGAAACCGCGGAGCGCAGCTAGTTACTTATAAATTAAAACCAATCAATGTAACAAAAAAAAAATGGTTTGAGACGATTGACTCTAACTCATGTTACAAATAGTTTAGTAGCGATGCCCTCTCTAGTACTTAGTACATGGTAACTCAATTGGTACACGCACACATTTTTTTTAATAAGTTTTAAATGAGGACATTCATATTTTTAATAGACCGAATTAAATTTGAATAAATTAGTCCGATCTTTATAGCCACGTTTAAAATAAGAAAAATAATAATTGCACTATATTTAAATAGTACTACATTTTTAATAATATTTTTAAACATATTTGTAAATTATTGTAAATCATAAAAATTAAGTACATATAGACGAGTAATATTTTATAGTGTTGTCTGTTGTCGACTCTATATTGCAGAATTTTTCATAAAATTAATGTGTGGCTTGCAAAAAAAATAGTTTCACTGACATTTTTTCATATTGTTATTTAACAATTACGCGTACTGTTTTTAATTATTGGCCTGAAGCCTTACATTTATTTGTGCGTCATTCTTGTTGACGACGCGGACGTGTTGTGTTTGTAACAAAATATTTGTTATGAACCTAATCTCTGTTTATTGAATGATAGCACTCTTTTATAGTTGCAAAAGCAATGATTAATATTCCTTTGTCAGACATTTTTATTGAGAGCGAATTATTCGATATCAGTAAAGAATTAGTACCTAGTTACATAAGATCTGTTTTATTTATTAGAGTACATTGAGTACAAGCGTCCGTATATGCCATTTAAAGCAGAATACGATAATATTAATTTACTAATGAGTTTTATTTTTAATGCTATTTTTTGTACCTACATATTATTATAATTATAGATACTACAGTTTGTTCGTAAAATATTTAATCTTGAATAATTATTTATAAAGAGTAATTTACGCATGTAGATAAAATAAAGAACTTATTTTTATTTTTTTTCATTTCGCGGTATTCTTGGAAATCTTTGTCATCATATTGCCATTCGCTTTTGACTTTTTGTTTGTAGTTTTCTGAATAAGCCCAACGGACGTAACTTTTTCGTCAAAAAATAGTAACAAAACAAACAAAAAAACCTGTTGTTTTTTTGAAGTTTTATGCAGTCCACGAAATTAATTAAAGGACTACTTACTTATCCTGGCCATCTATCAGTAGTAAAGAATATTACTTGACGATTTATTCATCAATAATTTCGACTCTACTACCTATATAATTAACAGAAATTAATGGCAATATTCAATGGACATGCTATATTATTAACCACTCATCATTGTCTGACAATTTAAAGAGTACACAGTCAGTGATGGCTCTATTGTGTTTCCCTCGATTGTTACATGTGTGGCTTCTTTTGTCTTCGCGAGACGAAACGCCGTCAATTTTTAAATATTCTCTGTATTTCACGCGAAATTTTGTTACTTTGTGGGATTCGCGGAATTAACTTGTCAGGAATGATGTAATTCTTTGTTCGAATCAACTTGATATTTTCAAGAAGATTTTGTTCGAATAGTAGGGTATAACCGTATAGGACTATAGGATGCATCTTATACTATAATTTTTAGTAGCTGGCTATAGGCGTAGGATGTGTTCATTATGTAGACTGAACCTACATTTTCCTTTTGCCCCTAAATACGACATGAGATTTTACTATAATAAATTGAAAAGAAAAACAAACAATACCAAAGCAAAAAGTTATTTAAAGTGCAACAATTTGACTTAAATATATTTAATGGAGTGCGAGTGGCTCTGTGAGAATATAAGATTAGTTTTTTCATGATCATTATCTTAACATTACCAACGTTGTAGTTTTTATACTACGTTAGTGAGATGCGTAGCTTCGCTATGTTTTGTTTGTTTTATTAAGATAAAACATTTATGTCTATTTCCGGATAAATATTGTGCGATAGCTGATCTTAGTCATAAGGTGTATAAATGCATCAGTCCCATACTCCAAAATTAGGGACTTCACATTTATTTATTTATTTATTTGGGTACATCGACAGATCGCGCATACGTACATCATTCCTTATTAATAAATTAATAAATACAAAGTAAGAATATTCTAATGCTTGACCCTATTATAATATGAAGATGTACACAGCATTACAAGAAAAACTAAAGATAAATGTAGTCAATGAGGATGGTTTGTATAGGTACAACTAACGTAAATATATCCAATGTAGGAATAAAGGACTTCACATGAATCCAATAAGTCCCTCAATAAGTACCTACCTACTCCCAATAAGTCTAAATATGAACAAAATTCGCTAAATTTAGTCGGCTAGTAACAGCATGAATAATATGCATACCGCCAACCGGTTTGATCCAAATAGACGACACGCGATTTAATATGTATTGTTCCGTGCGCTAAATAAATAAAACACAAGTAGGTACCTATTAAAAAAAGAAAAGAATAACTTAAGTAGGTTCAAAGAAAATTAATGGAATAGATTCAGTAATATTATGTACTTACTTGAAAACATAATTTCAAATAAATATGCTCAAGAAGTATTTTCTCATTAAACTTAAGGTTTACAGAAGTTTGAGTCTGAAAAGATTATACCTACATAGTACATATTCATTGACCCGAAATTGTAGTTGGAATACTTAAGTTTATAATTTCTAAGTGCCACTGAAATATTAAAAGCGCAAGTTTAAATAAATTGACGTCCAAATTATATAATATTATAAATGCGGGACCAACCCTATTTGTTTATATTTTGAACACATTCACACTGAACATAATATTTGGACATTGAGAAAACCACGATTTGCATGATGTAAAGCTCGATACCACGTTATTGTAATTTTGGCTTATCTACGTATAATTCCTTAAATTTTCATTATGATACAAGAACTAGAAAGGATATACAATATACATACTTAGTAAACTTATTTAACTTTATTAGAATATCACTGCAAAGTATCATCAAAATGTTAGGTACTTACGCGTCAAACGTACATCCGCACAAACTTTCGCATTTCTATTTTTACTAGCTTTCCGCCCGCGGCTTGGCCCGCTTTGTCTAAAACCTAATAAATTACATACTAAAACCTTCGTCGAGAATCACTATCTATTTAAAAAAACGCATCAAAATCCGTTGCGTAGTTTTAATGGACATAGGGAGTAGGGACAGAGAAAGCGACTTTGTTTTATACTATGGAGTGATTAGTAGGATAGATGCACGATGCAGCAGTACCAAGGGGAAGATGCCTCATTTAGTTACAAACCAATTGGGATGATTGTAGCCATCTGACTTGTAACAACGAAGAACAATTGTCACAATTGAACGGGGACACAGTTCAATCAGTTAGGATCATTAACCCTACCTACCTACAGAAATTCCTTTGACAATTAAGTTTTTTGTAACAAATTATAATACCGTGAATTTAGTAGTTTAATGTGTTCTTATTTATCTAATTAAGAATATCTTGGAGAATCAGAGACGATGAAAGCAGGAAAACGTACGCTGGCATAAATTTTTTGTGATTGTTAATTGTTGCAAAAATCTTTGAGTAAAGTATTTTTTTATCCATCATGAAAACTTCATAAATAAATAATACAAAATTCATCCTCGTATATATATTTTAACAATGAGGATCACCACTGACAATTTAAAAGCTATTGATTGAAATCAAATATATATAATTTGTGATTACACAATCAATTTGCTAACCGCAGATTTTACGGTCAATAAATTTGGAGATAATGAAAGTTGATCTAAACAAATTTGGTTTTATAACGGTACAATGGCATTTGTTGTAAGTAGGTAATGATGACACTTTTGAGAGAAAAAGGAGTAGAGTTGAAAGTCCACATTCATTATTGATGCACTTTGAAACGCGTGTGTGCGAAAAGGGCAGTAGAATTATAGTCTTAACTCTAGCCCTTTTCCTTTTAGCCCTTAATGCAGGCATTGGTTTGTTGGTTTGTTTAATTTGTTTAATAGAAATAGAAACATAGAGTCTATTGGTTTGCCTGGTATTTGTCAATGGAAAACCTTGTGATTATTTTTTAGCAATGCCTGATGGATCTCTAGATATTACCTACCATTGGAACCAAATGTGAAGACCAGATTATGATCAATTATTATTCTCTAATCATCATTGATAGCTGAATTAAGGATACTGCACGATTTCCAAAAGATCTTTCATCTTTACCATCTTTCTTTTCTACATCCAACAAAAACAAACACCTACAGCTTTACTCAATTCAAGTTAGATTCTCAATTTTCCCAAGAAATCCTACCTTATGCATATTTGCAAACTGCGGATAGCTACCTAAGTAGAGAAACAAGCTCAGATCTTGGTGCACGTGTTCAGTTCAAAGGTCTTTCTTTGTTCAAAAATGCGTCATTACTGCCTATACAGCTGATTATTAATCAGCCTGTTTCTATAGATCGTTTGTATCATGGAGAGAAATACAATGTTACAAATTATTCGAAACCAATCGGCATTTTAGTTCGTTTCCTCCACGTTCCATGATGATACATGATGTAATTGATTTCCTGATATGAAGATTGGTCGAACAGGTATTTTGACAAAAAATAACAATGTAGGTATAATGGTACAGTTACATTGCCACTTTGCGATACGGATCCTTAGGTCAGATTTCGGCTGCAGATATCTTAATCCAAGTTTCAATAAATATGTTCAAAGTATTGATGGACCATATATTTTGTTTAGCAATAAAATAGGATACCTTATTCTTTACAGAGCATTGTTTAATATCTATTTATTGATTTGATTAATTACCTCTTAGGTACAGGGGTGTTACATCAGATAATATGTCCATGGTTTTATTCTCAATCTAGCAGCTGTTCCTTTACCTATAAAATTAATCAATGAAACAGATGTAAAATGCATCTGCCCCATGCCCCGGAACATGGATGACTTCACTTTTCTTGCATTCTCACTTTTGAGTGTAGGGCACCTGTATTATGTGCCATTAAATATATCCTTAAAATTTCTTCTATAATATTTGGCATTGAACTTGAAAATAAATTTGTATTCAAGTACGTGCCTAACCTTACAAGGCTGGGTTATCATTGGAACAAGCACGCGACTTATTAGCATAAAATTAATTTAATATGTTTAGCCTGTTTGATGAAAATGTGTCTTTAGATATTCAGTTTCTATGGGGATAATGGAAAGCGAGACAGAACTTCACTTGAGTAATATAACTTATGACTAATGTTTGGAGAACCGTGTACATGATCTTAATTACATAAATACAATTGAAATGTGTGTTTATGGTATCTAAAAGCTTTTTACACTGGTACGAAACATTTATATAAATAAATAAAAACAAAGATTTTATGCTTCATATTTATTTCGTGTGGAGGGCGAAGAAAGAATTCGTTCATCTTTGACATTCGGAGAATTGGTGGTGTTGTATCAAAAACATATTATGTTCCCGTAAATATAAATAATGAGAAGAAAATGCATATAATTTCTAGATATGTATTTTCATAAACGCCTCGCTCTCTTGTTTTTCTGAAACACGGGCCACATAGATAAATGAAAGATAATAATAATCTTTTAATAATATTTAGGCAATAAATTATTCACTGTTCTTCTGGTCGCTTAAGATTAAACTACTATTAATTAACAAATTGTCAATTTTAAAGTTTGGTATTAGCCCTTGATTAAAACGCACACAGCGCAAATATTTTACACATTATACCTGAAATCCTTCGCGTATAGCACAGTTATTCTGCCCATATATCTCTCATAGCCTTCAGCTATCAGCCCTGAAATCTAATACTCTCCAATAATGACTACACAATTGTCAATTACAGTAAACATGAACAAGAAAAATGAAACAATAACTATGGCCTTAACATAATTAATGTCATTGATTTGCAGTACAGTTGCACCGAACGCACTGGGGTCTTTGTGCTTCTATGTACATATTATGTATCTAAGCATGATAAATATTATTAACAATGAATCATACGGAATTCACCACTGAGTTGAACGCTAGCAATTTTTTAATAGGTCACTAGAACAGTTAATTGGAAATTCCTGTAAAGGCAGGAGATTGGAAATCACCCATATTAGGTTCAGCTTCAGCTATGCGAATGAATTTTTGGTGACTTGAAGTTGATTTTTTTTCAGCTTTTCTAGTATTTTGATTAGGAAGAACTGCAGTTAGTATTTACATAATGTTATAGGTACGTATACTACTGGTAAAATGGATTTGGAAATCCGTTACGTAGTTATTAAGATAAATAGACATACGTATACAGATAATGTGCAGATTATAGCAGCTTTCCTTTTTTAAAGTATAGAAGGTACTTGGGTTGGAATACTCGAAGAAGCTAAAATTTTATTTTTCAAAAAAAAATAGAGATGCATTCAAATAATTCATGTTAATTCTTACGTAAATGGACTACTTATTTTTATAGGTTATCTAATTACATTTATGATTTATCTTATCAAAATATGTATATTGAATTTATTTCCTGTAAGTAGTTAATATTTGGTTTTTATGCTTTACCATTGATTCTTATTTCTGTCTGATTAATTATCAGTTTTCGATACATATATAATATAGTTTTATTATCTATACCCATAGTAACAGAGTACAGACTTTTTCAATCTTCTCAGAAGCGAGAAAGAACTTTAAAAAGGCAAAAAATCACTAACGTACAAAAAAGTTTATAAAACAAGCTACCTATTGAATTTAGCGTCCGGTTTTCAATGCTCGTAGTCGATAATAATAATTGTGTAATTGGATATATTCCAATTATTTTTATTAACCAACATTCTCAAAAACGACGAAAGTAAATATTAATAGTGTATGTTTAAGTTTTTTCACACTTATAAAAACAATA